>PVIR01015810.1:0-37670 GCA_004026965.1 Petromus typicus
TCACAATCCTCCTGCCTCTGCCTCCCGAGTGCTGGGATTACAGGCGTGAGCCACCACGCCCGGCACTGTGGATGTGGTACTGGTTGCTGCTGGGTGTCCACACCCAGTATTGTTATGTGGTTACCGGGGAATCGAACCCGGGTCCTTGCGCTTGCGAGACAGGCGCCGGAACCACTGAGCTAACTCCCTGGCCCCACAGTTGATTATTTTCCCTTTGGATCACCTGCTTCCCAGATGTGCTGTCATTCCCAGCATAAAATATTCATCAAGCTCCCACTGTGTGCTAACAGCCACTGACCTGAGACATACACCTTGTCCTAGAAGTGCTTAACAACTTATGAGGAGATAATTTATGAAAAATACGTAAGAGAAGCCAGAATAAAGACAGCTGTTAACTTCCCTCTGGTGCCCCTTGAATTCCTGTTTAAGTCTTAAACTAAACCAAGACCATGTAGAGATGGTATTCTGTTCTCTCTGCCCCTCTCTCTGTCTCTCTCTAGTCTGGGATTGGACCCAGAGCCTTCAAAGGGAGCTAACCGCCCCTTGGCCTTGTTTTTGACACAAGGTTCACCAAGGTGCCCGGGCTGGGTTCCAAATAGCAGTCCTCCTGCTTCAGCCTCCCACAGTGCTAGGATTACCAGTGTGGATCATGCATCTAGCTTGTGTTCCGTTCTCTTAAGCCGCTATCTGCCATGACAGGAAAGGCTGCCTGTGACCAGTTTGGGTTCTGCACTGATCTATTTGGCCTTGCTCTGCCTATTTAATGTGACCAAACTGAAATTGTTGAGTGGTCACCGCTACAGATTTCTGCATTTTAACTGGAAAGAAATTTTGCTTTTGTGATCCAGTGACACCAATAGAAGAGCAATATGGGCCTTGGCTCCAGTTTGGTTTTAAATCGATTATGGTCTAAACATATTTTTCAATATATAACAATTGGGTTAGTCTAAGAACAAATGTCATCCCCAACCACTGCCAGAGCAGCATGCCATTTCCATTAGGAGTAATGTTTCCTGGCCAGATTAAGACATGGAAAATAATTTTTGGTTATCAACAATTCCCTTCAGTTTCACTGATCTGATTAAACTTAGCAACGGAAAGAGGAATTTACAAATTAGATGCTGTTCTCTATTTATTACCAAAATGGTTGCTTTCCACTACATCCAGGAGATACGGTTGAGATCTCATTAAGTCTCAGCTCGTGATAACATTTACTCCATAAATCTCCATCGCAGCCGGTGAATGAAATGAGCATATACTGAAGACCACATAATGGATGAAATCAAACCTCTGCCCCCACTGAAGGAAGCTGACCTTTTCAAGCCTGAAATGTATTCAGCTTTCCGGTCCTAAGGAAGTAACTAGGAATTTATTCTTAGTACTCTCTTAACCATTTCTTGACTGCTATTCTGAGCTGGCTGTCTGGCCTTCTTGAGACAGAATAAGATGAAAGCTATTCCCAACATTTCCCTGGACATAAACTGAAGAGGAAAAGGAAGAAGAGATGAAAACACAAAGATGTAGAAGAGTCCTATCTTCCTCAAGAAGTGCAAAAGGGATGTTGATATACAATGAATGAAAGGTAAAAATATTAATCTGTATGTCTGATTCATTATATACCCTCTGCTGCAGCATATCTCAGCTAATCTGGAGCTAGATCTGACATGGTAACAAGGCAGGCCCAACTTATCTGCTCCCAGTGGCGAAATTCTAAAACTTGCAGGTCAAGATCCCATTAGTATCCATTTATTTCGTACCCTTTTCCTCACCAATATTCTCACTTATTTCTCACCTATGTACCAGCCTCTGTGTTGGTGCTGGGAATACATCCCTTTTTCAAAGAATGTACAACTTGGTAGATGGGATATTAGATCATTAAGTAGGTACAATAGGTCATGTGAGGTAACTACCATTTCATAGGTGTGGAGAGGTATTTTGGGAGAATGAAGGGGGGAAGAAAGAACTCTTGGGATGAGGGCAGTGAGGGTGGGAAGGCAGGAGGAGAGCGATGCCTATAGCGGATCTGAAGGCAAACGGTGGGGCTGAGCCTTCCATGCAGAAACTTGGGGGTGCATAGGAGTGCACAGGGGTGTATGGATGTGGACAGGATCTGTGGAAGCCTGAGCTGCCTTTTGAGGTGCAGCCCATCCTGCAGGAGATCTAGTACAACTCCAGTCCTCTGAGGATGGCAGGATTTAGTTGACTTCCTCTGGGATCTGAGGGCCTAGAACTATCTGGATTTGACCCAGCCTCCTAGGGCTGAAGCTAACATATATCAAGAGACAGTCAAAGAAATGAAACATCAGCACCAGGGGGAGTTTGAAGCTGTCTGATTTGACCTTTGTTCTACTGGGAGAGCAAAACGCAGACTAGTATTCAGTGGGCCCTGGAAGGCAGGTTGTCTATTTTTTTCAGGCTCATATTTGTTCTATCACAACATATGACAATTATGTAGATCCCAATCTCTGTCTCCTGGAGGAGAGAACATAAGGATCATACAGTCAACATCACTGTACTCATCCAGTTGAGGGTGCGTCTTGGGGGAATAATAAAATAAATTAGGGGATTATGAAAATCATAGTCAGTAGAGATGATTTTATGCTTTCCTCCAGGCTCAAGAAGAGCTCTGCAATTTTCACTGAAACTTGAGATTTATCCAATGGGCCGGGGACATTTGTGTGACCGGTGGCAACTGATGACCCTCACTCAGTGTCATTGTGGAAGGGCGGAACAAGCTGTGGGCAGAATGGCCCCGGACCCTGCACCACTGATCTGACTTCTTACCAAGTCGATGCCCTCCCTCAGGTGTTGGCAGGCACCCTCTGTCCTGCTGCTGCTGGGCACAAAAAGATCACTCTACACTTCCACATTCCTGGACCGGGATGACCTTAGTGAGCCCTAGTACATCCAATGAGACTGGCAGGAAGCGGTTCTCTGGTTTCCCCTTGCCCCTGTATTGTGTGTCTGTGGCGTGTACATTCGGTTACTTTCAGAGGATTTTACTAGCGTAGTAACTGACCTGATACTGGATACTGTTGTCAAATGGAGTCATTCGCAAGATTGAATGGTTGGACAGGCTGAGTTGAAGCTTAGACTTGAGGAGGTATACAATGGCTTTTCTCCTGAAAGCCAGCCATCAAGTGTGATTAAAGTTTCTTATCTCACTAGTAAGTCATTGAGAATATGTCTAATCTGAGGCTCAGCCTCTGGCCTGTCTTCTTGGGGCTCTTGGCCCTGGGGAACTGCGTGCCTGAATGTGAGAATTCTGAGCCAGGCTTGAGCAATGTGCCGAAGCTGGCTCAGGTGTGGTGGAAACTTGTAGAGCAGACAGAGAGCCTCTGTCCAAACACTCAGATCTACATTGTCTTACTTTTTTTGTAAAATAAGACTAATCTCAGAAGAACCTCATCAGAATTCAAATATGTATTTTTTTGAAAGGATAAACTTTAACTTCTCTTATCAAAGCTTGTCTGTCCAGGGTCACTCCTGCAGGCCTTTGATTAGGGTAGATTTGAACAGTCCAGAGAATTAATTCTAAATTGCAATGAGTATGTACTTTTATGGCTGAGTAAAGGGAGCTCCTCTTTTCATTCTCCCCACAGGCTGGGTAGAGGTTTGTGTAGGACAGAATCTCCCGCACTCTGGCTCTGGTGTTGTGATGACCTCCTAGGCACCCTCTCTCGGTGGGCAGCACTTAGGGGCTGCGGGTTCCCCCTGCAAACACGCATTTCCTCCTTGTCTTCTCCGTGTAGGGGAGTGGCTGTCACTGCGGGTCCCACTTGCGATCTCTCCTGTGGTCAGTGTGGAAATCTGCATGGCGATCTCCAAGAGCAATGGAAACTGGAGCATATAGCTGGGCCTAGAACCATCCAGGCTGGTGGTGGCTGGGCCTGGAGCACGGGCCATCCACCTGGCTTAGGCCCGTCCTGGCTCACACAGGTAAGGCATGGGTGGGGTCCCTGAGCTTCAACCCAGAAGATACAGGATAGACTCAGTGACTTAGGGCTCCTCTGTCCCCAGAGGTATAGAATCTCTGGTTTTTCAAGTTATGATGGAGCTGCCCATGTGTCTGGAGAAGGAATCAGGGCTGGAGCAGGCACAGGGCATAATCCACTGAGGGCCACCCTCTCTCTGCTGCTGCCCCTCCCCCTGTTCCCCAGCCCCGTCATGGCCATCTGTGTGGAGACATTCCCTCCTTCCAGATTCTCTGCTGTCTGTCCCTCTAACTGGAAAGCTTCAATACAAAGCGATCCCAGTGATTAACAGTACAGTCCTCATTGCACGTACTGCAGTTACTGGAGAGGATGGAAGTTCTCGTTTTATACAGAAGCATAAATCTCCCCTGGAATCACTGCACCAGAGCCCTGTGCATTTCCACTTGATGAAGTTATCCTGAAGAATGGGGCCATCGGGGCCCTACGTTTGGGGTTGTTACTCAACCTTTTTATTTCATAAGCCACTTAATCATGAGAGAAGGGGTTAAGTACGTGAGATTCCTTTGGAATTCTGCACGTGAACCTCTCAGATTTATAGTACGGATAGGAAGACCATTGAGAATCACTCTATTATGCAGCCCCTTCTCTCCTTCCTTGACTCTCTCTGTATTTTTTCAATATGCTGCTCAAGCTTTGAATTCATTGCTGCAACCCTGTCCTCATGTGCAACTGTCTCCTGGGTAGACCAAGAGTCTCCTTTGGACAGGCACTTATTTATCTTGATGGCTTATTTATCTTGATGTTTCTAGTTGGGGTATGTTGAATGAATACACGAATGTCTCTCTCCAACAAACAAGGCAGTCCTGGGTATGCATGACTCCAGGACAGAGTTTCCCCCAAACACTTCTACTGCTCTGAGGCTGATTCCAGAGCTTCTACTCTTTTTACTGGGTCCAGGATCCCACGTCCGGTAAATTAGCCCCCCATTCCCTGTGCCGTGGTGATGGAAATGGGGTATGCACCTAATCTGTCCACATCAGGGCGCAATGAGAAGGGCAGGAGCCGTTGCTATACCTCGCTGACTGCCTCCTGACAGATTGCGTATCCTGATGGGTGCGGGCCTTTATCCCTTATGTGGACGCGGAGGGTGGGGCAGGTGGGAGCCGAGGGTGGCTGGGTTGTGAGTAGCTCTGTTTTGGTGCTTCGTGCCAATTACTGGAGCAAAAGGGTCACAGAGAAACTCAGGGTGACTCATGTCCCCTTTAGTCCCTCTGCCATGCTGCTGTCCCCTCCCAAGTGTATCAGTTTAATCGACGAGCACCAAATTCAAACCAAATCAGCACGTCACCAGGTCCTTCCCTCAGGGAAGTCTAAGTGGGCACGGGCTGTGGGGCTCCAGGCAGTGCCAGGGATTCTCCTGAGACCCACACAGGAGCCTTTCATGGGGCCGACCCAGTGTGGAGCTCCCTGGCCTGGGGTCCTGACAACCCTGAGATCCCTCAGGAGATCACAGTGCTGAGGTACCTGAGGCTCCTGGGTCCTCAAAATGAGGGGTCCCTGGTGAACACAATAGACAGGTTCTAGGGGCGACCATAAGGCTGGCATTCTTGGCGGTCATCCTCCTGAGGTTCTCTGTGGCCATTATAATGCTCAGAGTCCCAGAGTCATCCTGAGCCTGAGGTCCCCGGAGGCTTGGAGGCGATGCCCTCACAGCACTGCACATCCGTGCGCCAGGGTCAGGCACTCATTCCGAGCGTGGTGCTGTTGCTCAGACAGGATGCTAGTGGTTAGGGAGCTGGAGGGGCAGTCCAGGAGCACTGGGACTGACCAACGCTGTCCTCCAGTCACGTCTAGAGGAGCCTGAACTTTCTACTAGGCTGTGTCATTACCTTACCTCCTCCCAGGTAAGGCCATCCCTTCACTGTGTGGAACGGGGGTCACCTGATCTCAGTCAATTTTTGCCCTTGAGCTAGACACCATGATTCCTTTCTTACTTCCAATACAGTTCTTATGATCTAATAACAGTCTTCCTTCCTTCCTTTTCCTCTTTTTCCTCTTTCCTCTTCTCTTCTTGGTGGTTGGATGAAACCTGGGACTTTCTGCATGCTAAGCACATGCTCTATCACCAAACAACACCTCTAGCCCCCATCTATTTTTTAAAAAACAAACTCATGCTCTCTTCTACTATAGTTTAAGATTAGCTTTTCTTATTACCCTCTCTTGGTTCTTTCCCTCTATTCATCTTGCTGTGCACATTGACCAAGGGATATAAATGCTGTGACAAAGCAGAAAAGAGGTTACTCTGCTTGAGAGAGGCACCCTCTTCTAGATCCCTGCTGTTGGAGGAGGGGGGCAGTCACACCCCGGAAGGGGAGCTATGGAGTTGGCAGGATGGGCCGCAAAGCCTATCTGTGCCTGCAGTTTACAAGCTGTCTGACGTGAGCAACTTAACTTTTCTGAACCTCCATTTTTTGATTTACAAAAGGAGGCTAACAGCACCTGTATGAGATCAACTTGGGGAAATACAGTCAGACAATCTATGCTTTGCCCTTCCTCCACTCAAGGATGTAATCCAGCCCCTCTCAAGCTCCTGACCATTCCAGCCCTGCCCTCTGGCCAAGAGAGGGTCTGCAGAAGGCTAATATGTATCTGGTGTGCAACCTCAGAACCCAAACACTGATTCCACATGAGCTGGGAAACCATGTTGTTCCCCAAGGAGAGGATCAGGACTGAGGAGGATTTTATTCTCTCTTTCATACCCACACACAGCTTTCTCTTCTAAAGGTGCCATTATTCTAGTTCCTTTCATTGGTTCTTCTAGGTCCACTTCCTTAACCCCTAAGTCATTTCTCCCCTGGTGCCAAACACAATTCTCTCTGTGTAGGTCTGACAGAGGTAAAGCTAAGAAGAGATAAAGGCTATCTGGTCAACCAGGGAAGATTCATGTAAGTCTACAGAAATCTTCATTTTCTGAATCCTAAGTGGACTCAATTCATCATGCTCAGAAGTGTGTGTGTGTGTGTGTGTGTGTGTGTGTGTGTGTGTGTGTGCGTGTGTGTCTATATATAAATCACAGTCCTGGAGCCGAGTGGAAGACAGAATAAATGCGAAGTGAATTACGTGTGTTTACTGCATCTGAAAGCCTTCTATGTGATAAGAAGGCTGGGTCATGCCTATCACACTGGCTTAGCAGGCACAGGCCAGGTACTTTTCTTTTCAATGTCTTTCCTGAGAAGGACGATCTGGAAGGGCTTCAGGCCAGAGGTGGCTTGGTGTGCTGGAGAACTGGAAGGAGTAGGAAAGTTGAGGAGGGACAGGGCAGGGTGCTGCAAATGGAGGGAAGAAAGATGAGTGAAAATTTAGAATGAGAAAAGCAGCAGAAATGTTTGGAGAGCAGGATACAGTCTGGTCTTGTGGCAGTGGGGAGGAAAATGGTCCAAGCGACTGGCTGTGACAGCTGAGAGATGCCTGGACGACCACAAGATGTCTGGGCTTTATTCTGTAGCCAGGGAGAGACATCCAGAGCTTTTGAGCAAGAACAATGTGGCCATCTCTGGAAATATTAATTGTGTTACTTCAAACAGGTGAAGCGGCAGTGGGGTAGGAGCAGGGAAAGAGAGGTGAGAGGAGAGAGACATCTCAGGGGGGCAATGATTAGACCTGGGAACTGGCTGATTGTAGGATTGGTGAGTGTGGAAAATCACTGGAAAAGGGGAAGAAAGCAGCAGAAGAGGGGGAGGAAGGCTTTGCAGCCAGGGTAACTGGAAGATGGTAGAGCCACTGATGAGAGAAGTGGGCTGGAAAGACGCTGGTTGGGTGGACAGCCTGGCAGTAAGGTGGAGAAACTCTCTCCAAGCACTGGAGGAGAAGCCTTCCAAGCTCTGCCACATGCCAGGGAACTCATAGCCACTCTTGGAAGTTCAAGAGGCTACAGCCTGCTTGCTCTGGCCCTTGCTGGTTGGCTGCCCAGCAGTCCTAGGAACACAGCCACCCCCGTACACCAGGGGCGAGGTCCTGGTGGCTATTTCTCAGCTGCTGTGGGCCATATTCACCACCGTAAATGTAATATTCTATTCTGCATTCTGTTGGACTCACTGCTTTTTGGCCTGGGATACACCCCTAAAGATATAGCCCTGTGAATGTTAATATCCAAGTCCAGCCGGCCTCTTTCTCCCACTGATCATGGGGCCGTGGGCTGCAGCAGGGTGCAGAGCTTCTCTCTGTCTGGAGAGCAGGTTCCTCCCGTGGGGAAGCAGCCTTTGTTACCTGAGGCCCAGACAGTCAGAAACCTCTTGGCTGAGCTTGTGCAGGTCACAGTGCAGGCTGGAATAGGCTCCCGTCTAAATGCTATGTGGTTTCCATTTTTCTCTTCTCCAGAACTTACAGCTGTCATTCAAGGAGAAGATGTCATGGTCTCCTGACAGCTCCAAGGGAGAGAGCTTTGCCCAAGGATCGCTGGCCAGCCAACAAGGGACAGAGCAGGCAGCCTGTGGCCTCTTGATCGGCCAAGCTTGGCTATGAGTGCTCAGCATGGGCAGAGCTCGCAAGGCCCCCTCTCCTCCAGTGCCTGACTGGTGCACTGCGTCAGCAGGCTTCCCGCCCTGCTCCACACAGCCCTGTGTGAGCTCTCCCTCGGCTCCTGGGCCAGGCGGCGCAACAGCCAGACTGGGCTCCAAGGATAGGTGAGCTGATGTGCTGGCTGGGAAGTGTCCCCCTAGATCTTCGTCACGGCATGATCCTCTCGTGAGGGGCGGCACACAACACTGAGTTCATGAGTCTGTAAGGATCCAGAACTAGGAGACTCTATAACACAATCCCTGTGCAGAGCTCAGTCACAGCAGGCCCTGTTGGTCGCCATTTTCTTTATCTCCTGAGAACTGATACTGTTCCAGGGGACGTCAGTGTCCCTAACTTGTGACACTGACTGCAAATAGGGGGTCTGTGCTTACTTGCCTGTTTGCAAATGGCACTTTCCAAGATTGGAAGAAGATGTAAGATTATTGGAAAGCAAATGTATTCATTAAAGGAAATGGCTTTGAAAGGAAGTCATTAACATTGCCACCGGGAAGTTATTTCCCATCCTGTAACGTCCCCAGCCATTATTCTATCGGATTGGGGGAGGGAAAAGGTGTTTTGTCAGATTTGTTCCTGACATTATGTCCATTGAATTTACAGACACACTCTAGTCTCATAGCCCTGGGTTCCACCAGGTGGTAGAGACACTCAGGAGAGGCCTCGGATAGCCATGCAAAGACTGTGGAAGAGGTAGGTAGAGACAAGCCCCTACCTCCCTAGGAGCCAAGGGAACTGGTGGAAGCTCTTTTGCCTGGGGGCATCTGAGAAAGCTTCTCTGAAGAGCAGCTCTGTGCGGTGGGCGGATCCCTGGACGGGAATCAGGAGGTCTGGGTCTGAGTACTGACTCCTCCAGCAGTTGTTCCAGGTGGGTTTTGCCATCTCCAGTTTCCATTTCCTGGCCTGGTCTCTAATGGAACTTTCCAGAGCTAGACTGGGATTCAGGACGGCGGGGATTCGCAGGGAGTCAGAGGAGCTAACTCTGGGGTCTGCACAGGGCAGCCTGTCCTCACTGAGGGTGTGGGATTAGGGTGGCTGTGCAGAGCACGATCGCTTCACAGTGTATCTAAGAAGAACATCCAAGAGGAAAACGAATGGCAGTGTTTCTTCTTATGTGATCTGAGCCAGAGGCCACATGCAATTCTGTCTCAGTTCCTAGACCAGGCACTTCCTCTGGCCAGGAGTGAGGTCCACGGAAATACTGATTGTATAAGTTTAAAGAATTATTTTAAAAGATTAATTATGACATGGCCTTGACATGCCTATCATGAAAATCAGCAATGTTCAGATTATTGCTTGAAGCCACATGAGGCCCTTTCGTGGGCAAGATGCAGGCCACCATCGTCCAATCAGACATCCCCGACGCAGAGGGCCCATGTAGCCATGCGGCTCGTTGGTTAATGATTGCGAAAGTGTCTCCCAAGTCACAGAACTGAACACCACCGGTGTAGATGTTTAATCCTGCTTATCTGTGTGGAAAGTCAATGTTTTGATTCCACCGTCTGTCTGTCTTTTATATGCTCATCCACATAAATGTCTGTCTTCGAATGCATGCTTTAGAAGGCTGAGACTGCATTTAAATTATCTTAATGACATGAAAGAGATTCCCATATGGGTAGATATTTAATAAATTCGGTTTTTAAAATCTTCTTGAGGAGGAAAAAGAAAGAAGAGGAGAAAGCCTCATCTCTTTTCTTTACTGCCTCTCCTAACAGCTGGGTTTTTATTGTATTTGACATTGGAGCAAGAAAACAGAGGCTGCCCTTTGCAGCAGTATCTTCACTGATGACAGTGAACTCTGTGAGCAAGGATAGTTTTGCAAATGAGTTCTTCAAAAGGGGCGCTTGCTGCGGCCCAGAGAGGGGAAGCAACGGCCAGAGTGACGAAGCATTGCAGCCTTCTACCCAGCCACACACGGGCAGCTCATGAGTCCTGGCCACTAAGTACTTCTGTTGGCAGAAGACTAGGACTGAGCTGGAGTCCCATCCTGAATGCCTCGTTCATGCTTCTCTTGCCCTTTTGGCCCTGAAATTGCCCTTGAGTATCCTGTCCTTTTCCAGAGGCCACCTACTGATGGTCACAGTGGCAAGGCACAGTGCTGACATGGCTGCGAATGGGACGCAGTGAAGGGCTGGACTCTGGCCATTGACCTCCTCAGGTCTATAGCCGTGCTGCCCCATGAAAATTTCCTTCTCTTTTCTCTAGTCTCAGGATGGCCTCACTCCTTAGCTGGCTGGCAGCTGGGTCATGCCAAATGCCTGGGCTTTCTTGATGCCATCTTTGGTACAATATAAACTCAAGAGACCCGTGCTTTGCCATCGAAGTTTTGCTCTAATATCCCACCAGACAGATCTTGTGAAGGGCCCTGGGAGCCCTACATTGCTAAGTATAGGGATCTGTTTCCAGTTTGTACCTTATTTAGTTTCTTTTTCTACTCTGCTCCCAGCATCCCAGCCATAGCCTTTTCTCTTTCTTGTTGGTTTTTCCTCATCATCCCAGTTTCCAAACCCTGGCAGAGCCTTGTCCCCAACCCATCCCATGTCACCTATCTCATCCATCTCCTCTCTGTGTGCACCCACTCTCTAGTGATCCCAGCCAGACAGATGGTTGAGATATCTTCCACAGGTGGCTGATGCCCTCAAATTATAATTTAGTCTTGAGATCACTCTCCTCGACTCAGACCTACTCTCCACTGCCTACTCAACATCTCCACTTGCATATCTCACACACTGGAAGGTCTGAGATGTCTTTCCTCATCTTCCTGCTCTTGCACTTATGGGACTTAGTTTCTCTTTGGTCAACAAGTAGCCAGTCCATTCTTTTATTTATTTATTTATTTATTTATTTTTTAGGTTTTTTGAGACAGGGTCTCGCTTTGTAGTTCAGGCTGGCCCTGAGCTCAGCCTCCAACTCATATCACAGCAATCCTCCTGCCTCTGCCTCCCGAGTGCTGGGATTACAGGCATGAGCCACCACGCCGGCACTGTGGTATGTGGTACTGATTGCTGCTGGGCGTGAGTCTCCAGGCCCAGTATGGTACGTGGTTACCGAGAATCGAACCCTGGCCCTTGCGCTTGCAAGACAGGCGCCGGAACCACTGAGCTAAACCCCCGGCCCAGCCATTCCATTCTTACACTGCTTGACTTCTCTCTCTTTCATTCTATATCTGATATAGCAGCAAGTGATGTTGCCCTGAACTCTGACCTTACTGCCCCTACTGTTGCCAAGACAAGGCAAAAATGATGCCCAACCTCTGACAGAAGCCCTGCCCTGGCTCTACTCAGCATGGGGCAGTCAGAGGGACCCTGGGAAATGCACATCAAATCCTGTTATGTCTCCACTCAAAACCTCCAGTGGTCACTCGGCTGACTTCCAGCTACAGTCCAAATTCTCACAACGAGTTACACGATCTTCTCCAGGCTTCCCTTAAAGCTCATCTCTTCCCACTTTCTGCTGCTTCCTCCTGTCCTATGGCATCAGCCTCTGTCTATGTCTGGGCCCGGACACAACAGCCGTCTCCTGGCCTGAGGCCTTTTTATTGGCCTTCCCTCTGCCTGCGATGCTCTTTTTTAAAAAGATATCTGGATGTTTCTTTTCCTTGATTCAGATCTTTCAAATGCTACCTTCTCAGGAAGCTACTCCCTAGCCACCTTATCTACCACTATATTCTCTCAGGGCTGCTGTTCCCCGGCCATGGTTCCTCCGAGCTGCTGGAGGAGATTATCCTTTCTCAATGGTACTTAGGATGCCTCACACTAATTTATTGCCTGTCGTCTCTTGACAGTATAAATTCTTCTAGGGCAGGGGTTTTTGCCTACTTTGTTCGCTGCTGCATCACCAGTCCCTAGAGAAGGGCCTAGCAAGGAGTAGACCTTGAGTTTGTGGATGGATGGAGGGATGGGTGGATGAACTGGAATACTGGCATCACCCTCCCTAATTATTTAGAGAAATATTACTCATTTATTATTATTATTTTTTTTAACTTATGCTTCTTCTCTGTTATTTTCCAACCCATATCTTCCATTTCTTCGGTGTCTTCACAGCTGTGCCTAGGAAAGCTGAGTAGCTGGGAGCCACCTGGGTTGCTCACCTACCACACGAAATGTCACTCATTTGCCCCTGTTGCAGCTGGCTCTGCCTCCCCTGCCTGACCCAGTGCCATCTGGCAGGCACTGACAGAGACACTGCCTGGGGTAAAAGCACAGTCACTGGACATACAGTAAAGTGATCAAACCCTTTTTCTTAAAGAGATTACTTTGCTTTCGAGGTGAAATGAACCGGCCATCTGGTAATCTTTTAAAAATTGGATATTACAGTAAGTAAGGCACACACCTAATTTGTAGCACCATTTCTCTCTCCCCTTGTATCTATTCTAAAGGGCAAACTATGAAATTCCAAAGATAAAGATGTAGTTTTGAAGCCAAACATTTGCCTTTTTTTTGCAACTCTACAAGCCTCCAAATCCTTAATAAAAGAATCACACCAACTCTTTTTTTAACTGGACCTCCCAGGAAACACAGTTATCCAGACTCTTTCTGGCTGTCTCTAAAGTCTCACCTTCCATCTCAGCACACAGATCGATTTGACTTTTCATACCTCACTTTTGTGGATCTTCCTTCCCTTGCACCACCCTGTGAAACTGTCCTACCAGGGATTCCACTCACAAAGGAGCCAGTCCTCCTAAGACGAGGCTGGCTAAGGGCTTGAGAAGCAGGCCCACAGGCTCCAGCAGCACCAGAAAGCAACACAAGGGCAGAAGAACAACGGTCCCTGGTGTCCAATCATATCCTTACTTGGGCTTATACAAATCTTGGCTGAGACCTATTGGGGAATGTCACTGATTATACCTTTGTCACAGCCTGGCCAGAAATTTGGGTAGACAGCCGCGTCAGTGTGATCTCCAGCAGCAAGGAATGCTCCATGTTCAGAACTCTGCTTGGGATTTATGCGTTCAGTGGGCAAGACAGAGAAGCAGCATGTACCCCTCTGATGCTTTTGTTTAGGCAGAGAACAGAATAGCTGTGTGTCTCAGTGGATAGCTCAGAAAATTCTGGGTGTTGCATGTTTTTAATAACACAGGCTAAGAAAGACACTTATCACTGTTAATCACCAGCAAGGGCTCTCCTCTGAAGGAAGGTTGCGTGAGGAGCCAAGATACAAATTCCTGTGCTTTAGAGGTGAGCGTCTCTGTGGCTCATAGGCCAGTTTATTTATTTAGCACACCACTCAGTGCCACAAACTAATCAACTACTTCACATTTCCATCACCAGAGTAACGGAAGCTGTCAGGAGTTCTTCCAGAAAGACCCTCAGTGGCCTCATTGCTCATTGTCATAATCCATCAAAGTCTTGTCTTCTAACTTGCACAACTATTTAGTTGAGCATGAAGGCCTCCCTGGGTTATTACCGTAGGTTGTTACCAGTCCCTTGTTGTTTATGTATTTTAATTTTGCATCTGCTCTCAGAGCAGAGTTATCAGAAGGGGAGTGGTTGACAGATTTATTAAATCAACCCACGATGATGGAACAGAGATTCTGTTCTGTTAACACCTATTCCTTTTCTTGTGGCCCTTTCTGTTCAATGACAATTTCTAGCTTCTTGTCCATCCTTGCCCAGTTCCATGTCACAGATGTTCTGCTTGACTCTTTAACTTGTTTGACTCATTGATTACTCTAGTATTTACTACCTTGTTTTGAATAAGGTTGCTGAGAAGTCAGAAATATGCCTGTTCAGATGTGCAATGAAAGAGAGATGCTGCACCCGGAAAGAAGAGGAAAAGCATGGTCAGAGTCACAGAGAACAAGGAAGGAGATGCAGAGTAGTTAAGCTGACCCAAAGTTCCTGACCCTGTATGTGAATCACAGCCCCCAAGGGACCTATGAGCCCACAGCTGCCGGACACCCCCCCCCCCGGTGTTTCTGAGTCAGCGCTTTTGGACGTGGGCCCAAGAGTTTCATTTTTAACAAGTTTCCAGGTAGAGCTGTTGTGCCTTCTGGTCAAGGGGCCACTGGGCTAATCTGAATGCCTGAATTTCCACAGTGCATCATCTTCAGTATGTTTGTGAGTGCACAGCATCTATTACTCTCATTTCTATCCCAGCTACAGTCTATCCACATGAAGCCCCAGAGGACCGGATCTGGCTTAATTTCTGTAATCTAGTTGTATTCTGTCTAATACAACTAGGTTTGTTTCAACCTTCCATTTAGTACTTCCTGGTTCCTCAAATCTAACCTACTTAAGAGAAAGTTTTGACTCTTTTCATATGGGAAAGTTCAATGATGCCTAGAAGTTTACTGCAAAGACAGAAAGAGTCCAAAGTTCCAGGTGCCTGGATGGTGGAAACTGTTTCTTTTGAACAAGTCTAGGGCAGGAAACCTACATGAGGAGGACGTGTGATTTAAAAAACGATTTCACCTTAGCTAAATTTCAACTGTCAAAGATTCTGAAAGGTCAGGAGGGAACAGTTTTGTTGACCTGCTTCTGTCTCTTGCCACCCAGAGCCCAGCCCAAAGACAGAGATAGCTGCTCACTGTTTCGGGGTTTCTCCTCATCCATGCCTTCATCCTCGTTCTCTGGGTCAATGTCTTCTGCCTGAGTGATCCAGTCGAGGTAGCCTTTGAGATCTTCCTCCAGCTGTTGTTTCTCTCGCAGCTTCTGAAAATCTCCCCGAGCCTTGGCCTTCTCCCTTTCTTTGGAAAACTCTCTGATGAGAGAGAGAAGAGAGGGCAGGGCAGGACAGTAGAGAGAGGGTCGGGCATGGGAAGAGAGATGGAGGTGAGGGGAGAGGAAGCCAGCATTAGTGGCTTTGCACTGACAGCCCTGCACATGCACCCTTCCTGCCCACAGAGAGTTTTCACTAGTCAGCTCAACTTCGTTCTAACGCTCACACAGATGGAAGAGTCACTCAATGGGATGTTCTTCACATGGGCCATCTGAGGGCATAGGCAAAGTCCATTTCTCTTTTCTAGATAGGATCATAGGCTTTGCTTTTTAATAATGACTATTTTCCAAAGACCCATGAACGTGTTCCAAATAGTAACTAAAAAACCCTCCATGTAGTTATGAGACGTGTGTTTCCATTCCACCGAGTAATGGGTGGCAACTGAAACAAGTCTTGTGAGAATCTTCAGGGGACATAGATGTGAGGACCGGTAATGTCTCGGAGCCCACTCACTCACACTGGGTCCCGAGAACTGTGCAAGCCTCTTCCCAACTCCAGGTTCCCTTCAGTGATATCTCTTGGGTAGCATGAAATCTGCCATGTTGGAAATATGACTGCATAGAAATTGGCAAATGCTCTAGACCAGGCTTTTCCCCAGAGTATCACTGACTTAGGACCTAGCAGAATAATCTCTTTAATTCCTGTTCTCATTCTTAGGGTTTCCCTTGCCACACTTAGTGTTCCTGGAAAGATTTCTAAACTAGGAAGGCTCTTACACACGGCCCCACAGGGTTTCCAAACACAAGAAAATGTCCTGAGGGGGTTACCCTTTTGTTTTTAAAATTCCAATCAGAATATAAATATATGTATCTAAAATCAGGATGATATCACAGGTAAATGGTGCATTCAGTTTAAAGTAATAATGAGTAGCAAATGGAATCGAAGTTGTATTTGCTGGAAGAAGGAATGCTGGAGAAGTTCTGACAGAATGGCTGTTTTTTTGCTATTATCTGTGATTTGGTCCTTTTCTTTTTTTTTTGAATTCACTTCCTGAGCCAAGAGAGGGCTGGCAGTAGAAGGCAATGAACAAGCAGGGTAGTTCTCAGCCCTCAAAGCCTTTTTCTTCCAAAATAGGGAAATAAGCTGTTTTTACTTGTTTGTTTTGTGCTTTTGTTGTATTGCTTTGTATTGCTTTGTCTTTTGATGTGCAGTCCTTGGGAAATGGGGCCCTTGTGCATCTGCCTGGAGTGTGTGTCTCCACTCATTCACTGGCCACCGTTCCTCTTTCTCTTATTAGTTAAGGACCTGGTGAAGGGCAAGAGGTTGTTAAAATGACCTTGATGAAATTTTTTTCCCCAAGCCGAGAACTTTACAGGGAAGGTTCTTTGGAAGGAAGGACAGCACCTACAAATCTTTGTGGGGAGGGATGCAATATACTTAGCTCTTAAATCTACTGTCATGTAGGTAGGAATGATGCTGTCAACCATGCAATCACCTAGTGCTTGCATTTGCCTGTATAGCTGAGGAGAGCAGATTTTAACAGTCATTATGGTGCAATAGGATTGGGACTGGGGAGGAAGTCTAGAGAATTTGCAATTGGGAGAAGGTGGGGGCTCTCAAGCTAATGCGTTCTTGTCAACTGCTGCCTTAATGATGCTCTGGTTTGGATTGAATTTTCTTCTTAAATTTGATTGAATCCAATTCTAATTGGATTGAACTTGATATTTCTTGGGCTTTCTGCCAACCAGCGGGTACTACCATTTCTTTCCGAGGGACTTTTCTGCCAGAGAAAAGGGGCCAGATTGACAGCTCACAGTGAAGATGGGAGCCTTCCTTGCTTTGCTCCTGCCCTGATTTTGCTCCTGGGGAGCGGACATGGGCAGATGCCAGCTCCTCCTTCCCCTGAACCTCACAGTCTTGGTCTTGCTCTGTGGGGACAGAAATTTCAGAGCATTTCTTTCCTGGTGCAAAGCAATGCTAAAAGCTCTTTCCGCTCCCCTTTGACTGTCTTTTTAACCAACTCCCCACACATTCTCTGCTCTTTTCCTTGTAGTGGGTTTGAGGTTGTAAGGAAATGAATTTGCCAAGAGTTTATTTTAGCTCTTTTGGATGATTTGCCAGTTAAGTTTAAGTTCTGGTTATGAAACATCTACCCATTCTCCTTTTGGAGTTGGGAGAATCGGTCAGAGATCCAGCTGGGCCTGTGCTGCTTTAGTAGCATGTGCCTTGTGAAAGGAAAGCTCACCTCTTGTTCCCCAGCAAAACTAAAATTAATATCCATGCAGAGGAAAGAAAAATGAAGCGTGTAGATAACTCTGACTCTCCTTCCTGCTTTTATCTTGTAGAGGAGAGACATGATTTGGGGACAAAGAGGGCTGGGGAGGAGACACAGCAGCTCTACAGCACGGGGCTCCTGTGAGCTCCCACTGAACAAACGATATAACCAGGCTTGTGGCCATAAGAAGGGCTGCCAAGGTTCCCCCATGGGGCTCCATGCAGCAAGGGATACGCTGGGTGGCAGTGCCCGGCTCTCTTATCTTCTTGCCTGGATGCCAGCCATGTGCCTGCTCTGGGGACTGAGCTAATGAAGATGTGAAGTCCTGGCCTGATGGGCTGTGCCAGGCACAGGGACTGAGCTGATGAGACAATTGGTCACTGCTGCGGGTTTGTCATAAAACAGGAATGCATATCTCATCAGCAATGGCCAGAGTGTGTGTGAGAGGCCCAGGGCTGATGCTGTCACAGAAAGCATGTACCAGGAGGCAACTGAGAATCTAATCAATGCCAACCACTGAGGGGCTAGATACCTTGGTAGTCAATACAGTTGATCCCCATTATTTGTGGCTTTCATATCTACACATTTGTCTACTCACTAAAATTTATTTGTAAGCCCCAAGTCAATACTCGTGGCACATCCCCCTACAGTCATTTGTGGACATGCACAGAATAGTAAAAAAAAAAAAAAAAAGAAAAGGAAAAAAGGAAAAAAAAAGTCCACGTGTTCCTCATGGCGGTCAAACAAGGTGACACTACTTAATTAAAGTCTCATAATGTAAACAAATGTCCTTTTTGCAGTCTATTTAATGCCACTTTTTGCATTTTATGCTTTTTGTGTTTAGAATTGTCCTGGAACATAATTTTTAAAGTGTTATCTAGTGTTCCCCAGGGCAAGAAGTGTGTGTGCGTGTGATGTGCCTTATAGAGGAAGCCCGTGTTACACAGGCTCCATGCAGGCATTCCTCATAGTGCTGTTGGCCATGACTTTAGTGTTAATGAAATGATGACAGATACTGGATAAGGTATTTTTAAACAGAAGCACTTATAAAACAAAGTCATGTACTGATTAGTAGACAACATGTTGAGACTAGAGGCCCACAGAAACCTAGCCCCAAGTTTCCTCTAGGATGGATGATCTGGTAGTCATTAAGTCAGTGTCCATAGCAACTTGATAGAACACAACTACCATGAATAATGGAAACTGGCTGTGTGTGTTGCCCACAGGCCTTAAGTCTGGCCTTTGTTTGCTTCCTGCTTACCTGGATGCCTGGACTGCAGTGCCACAGTCCAGTTATACTTCCAGGTTGTAAGAGGCCCACTCATCAGGTTCTCTACTTTTTTGGGACTCATCACCCAATGGATAAAAGAGTAGATTGTTACCTATGTATAAGACCTGGGTCTTTTGTCAACTAAAGGCACCATCTGAAAGCTTCCTGTCTGTATCATTTAAAAACAGAAAGGAGGTGGATCCCAGGGTGCAGACTTCTACTTGATTATTGTTTTATGTGTAATTTCATGACTCTTATTGTCTTTGTTGTTATTTTAATCCTAAGAGGCTGGAGATTGAGATTCTGGAGGGGAAGGTCATTACAGTCCAATTATTACCCATGTCAATGCCAGTCTACAACCTGCACATAGCTGCTGTGAAGATCAACATGGAAATATTGTGAAAAGATCCAAAAACTGTGTGCTCTTTTCATGGACTCTACCTGGCCTTGTTAGGAGTAGGTGTTCTGGGCATGTGAATGTTCAGCTGAAAGACACACAACCATCTTGTGACCAAACTCTTTGAATTTCTACCTTGTTAGTGGAAACTTTAAAGAACGCCATTCTCTACGTTCATGAGAAGAACACATCAACCACAGGATGGAAGGGGATAATTAATGAAGATGGGTTGGTATACTGGGCTATAAGATAGTATTATCCCTAGCTGATGGATGTTGGCTGTCCCTGCCTGCAGCACTGGCCGCGCTGGTTCTCAAGGCTACTGTGCTGATGAGCCCGCACTGCTGATGCTCCTGAATCTCAGTGGCTTCTTCCTGCAATTCTCTATCTGTGGGTTGCTTCTGCTGCCTGCCTTCCTTCCCTTTCACCAGCTTTAGCTTCTCTCCTTCACCTCCCACTTCCAGGATGTAATTTATGAGCATGGAAATAACCAATCAGATGGGAGCAAGGGGGTGAGTATACCATGAAGGTTAGGGACAGAGGCCAGGGGCTCCCTCTGTGGGGCTCAGCTCTTTTTTTTCACCTGTTAGGATTTTTTAATCTCCCACACCTCACTCTTCTTCTCTGCAGAATGGAGATATGAACAGCATTTAGTGTGCAGAGTTGTCCTGTGCACTGAATGAACTAATCTGATGAAACGCCGAGCACAGAGCCTGGAACAGGCTGGTAGTAACTGTTTATGCTATCTTAGTGCCAGTGAATTTCTGGGGGCTCTGAGACATGTTTGAGTGCTTCTGCAAGACTGCTTCTTAATCACAAGTCTGACTGATGAGCAAGTGAATGTTTTGCTGCATTCTTGAGGTGACTGTTATAATGATGTCCTGACCAATTGAGTGCTGACTTGAAGCCACTGCCACCCCAGGACTGGCCAGCAGAAGCTTGCCTTCAGCTTTTCATTGCTGCACGAGCCTGGGCAGTGCATCCAGAGGGGCCGGGCCTCAACAGATTATGGGAGGCCTCTCTGAGTCAGAAAGGAGAGATATTTGCCCACAGACACCTCTTTTCCTGGGAAGAGCATCTATCAGTGATTCGGGGGTTACTAGGAGCAGAAAGTCATTCTGAGAATGGTCAAGCAGCAGTGCTGGGCTGATCTTCACAGAATAAAAACTAAAAGGTTCACAGTCTTAGAGATCAAAGAGTCTTCATGTTTCTGTCCTGCAGCAACTGATGTTTTTGAAGCTTTTTATGGTGGCACATGGGAGACTGAGGCCGAGGGATCACAAGCTTGAGCTCAGCCTGGACAACTGAGCAATTTAGTTAGACTATGACTCAAAAAAAAAGAAGAGTTGGGGATATAGCTTAGTGCAAAGATTCTGGGTTGAATCTTCAGTCACACACACACACACACACACACACACACACACACACACACAAAAAAAAATCCTCAATATTTTTGAGCATTACTAAGACCAGGTATAGATGAGTTGTTTTTACACAGTCTGTCTCATTGGACTGACCAAGACCAGGACCAAGGCATGGCTTCAGTATTCTTTTTTCTCCATCATCAGCAGCTTCTGCCTTTGAGTCTGTGTTTTGACATCTCCAGGAAGCCCACGCCTCTGAAGGAGGTGATAGTCACTGTGGACAGGTGTTCTGCTCAAGGACGGTCTCCTGGTCTAGTCTCATCTCTACATCAGATTCCTGGAGGAATCTTACTTGCTTGATTCTTAATCTCTGGGAGAAGAAAGTGGAATTCTGTGTTTTAAAGGCTAAGAGCTCTCGCTTGTGTTACAGTCCCTGCTTATTCAACACATATCTAGTGGCCAGTGGTAGGAAGATGGGCGCCAGGGCTGCTCATGAATTCTGTTTCTGTCAAGGCTATTTACCAGCCAACGGACATCAGACAAGTCACTGAACATCTCTGGGTTCAAATTCCTCATCTTTAACAGGAAAGGATGAAGTAGCTCTAGCACTGATGATTGTATTAATTCTAGTTCAATAGGCATGAAGTAAAATAGTAATCATTGCAATGACAGCACCGTTATGAGTACTTATTCCACAGTATTTTACGTAAAGGATCTCATTCGATTACAGTCACCCATGAGTTATCATTTTCATTTTGTCAGATGGGAAACTAAGTTTTAACAGGTGAAGTTACAGCCAGTTGTTCTGTAATATCAGTACTTGAGAGGCTGAGGCAGGAGGATTACAAATTCAAGGCCAACATGGGCTATATAGCAAAAATTTGTCACACACACACACACACACACACACAGGAAAAATACAGCAAAGTTGTCCTTAATAATGCATCCAGGAAGTGCAGAGCTAGGGGTTGTCTTTAATTGTGAAAATGAGCTTGATTTTTTTTCAGTTCTGTCCTTGGAGATGCACATATAAAGACAGGGCCATTTTCTTGTGTTGGAACATAAAAATGAAAATCCCTCTAACCTCCTGAGTTAGGGGCTTCTATTACTCGTTTATCACTTTTTGTCCCTGCAGGAAGGCTCTAGTCCCCATTGTGGCTTCATTTTGACAAAAGGCACAATGCCTTCGAGGCTCTGATGGACCATCAGCTGGGGAAGGTGAGGAGGAAGCAGGTTCTTTCCTTCTCCGACTTCCCATAGCGAGCCCTGTACCTTGTCTCTCAGTTTGCAGCTCTTCCCAGTTTATGCACTAAACGGAAACTATCAGCTTCCACTCTCCTCATGCCTGGACACCCCCAGTGTTAATGTCCTAACAGGCCTAGGAAAGATTACCAAAGCAGGTGGCCTGTTTCAAGCAAAGCAGGAAAAAAAGCCCCCCACCCCCATGAGCAAAGGCAGAAGAATGGGTCAGCCATGAGTGAGTCACCAGGAGCGTTTGGCTGTCAGGCCTTGGCATGGCTGGGGTGGGATGATGAAGAAGAAAATGGGTCAAGGACATGCCCTGATTTTCCCTGGTGAAAGGCAACTGCCCTCAGAGCTACCTGGTACATGCCAGCTACATGCCATTTTAAACTTCATTGAGCAATGGCAGAAACCAGATAGATCTTATACCTGTAGCCAACTATATAAATTTAAAAGAAAACAAATCTCTTCTATTCCCAAATACTCAATACTTTTAAATAGTGAAGTGTCCTTTCCATTAAGAAAAGGAAACATTAGTTATGGACTGCTCAGCATAGGAATAACAAAGGAAGAGAATCAGGTTTTTAGTTAGTATTTGTTTATATATATGTATCTATCTCTCTCTATACATCTCTATATATATCTCTCTATATATCTATATATATCTATGTCTCTCTTTCCTCCAGGGCTGGGGATTAAGCCCACAGCTTTGTGAATGCTAGACAAATGCTCTACTACTCCCTCAGTGCTGAGCTACACCCTCAATCAGACTAACCCATCTTAGGTTGCCCTCCTTACCACTGAATAAACTGATCCAAACTCTTTCCCATTAGCTTGTAAATAGTAACTGCTTCAAGAAATTAGGCGAGTACTTATCTGCAAGGCTGCTATGCGTATTTAAAGCACATGGTACATGGATCTTCCTTCAGATTCTTGCTGCTGAGACTTTCTACTCAAAAGTCTCACCTTTGTTCTCTGAGGTCATTAAAATACCAGAGAAACAACTGCCTAACTGAGCAGCTCCTTAGGTCTAGGGAATGAAGAAACAGGCAAAAGCAGGTGTTTCTTCTCCACTGTTTACCAGAATTCTGGTGGATTTTGCTCTTTTCTCAGCCAGGCCAAGGACATTCACATCAAAGCTCCCAAGGTGACCCCTTATCCCAGGTTCATCAGAGCCAGGAAAACAATAGAGCCAGGAATAGCAGAAAGAATAAATAAAAATAAATGGAAAAATCGAGACCTTTTTCCTTGGTCCTGCTTACCCGCTAAGAACACCGAGAACCAAGTTAAGTACAAAAAATGACCCTATGATGATTAGTGTAACAAAATAGATCCAGGGCCAGTCCCTTCCTACGGCATCATTCACCTGGAAGAATGGAATGATAGTTAGTGAGGCACACACAGCAACCGAGCAGGGCCGAGCGCCCCCTGCCGGCTCCCCAGATGCTGGTCAAACAGCAGCGGGACCGGGGATCCTCAGGGTGTAAATCAGAGGCCAAATAGCCTGCCCAGCTGATGGGCCAGAATTTGGGTTGAATGGAGACATTGTCTCTGTTTTTTCTGGGCCTGGTAGGTCCCGGCCCTGAGGATCTTGGGTTGCTCACAATGGGGCCTGGGACCTTGCTCAGCTGCACTGTAAAGAACATGTAGAAACAGTCAGCTTACCCGCTCAACACACCGAGAACCAGATTTAGAACGAAAAAGGATCCAAAGATGACCAGACTGACAAAATACACCCAGGGTAACTCATAGCCCATAGCGTCCTGCATCTGGAAAGATGAAGGAAAGTTAGGAAAGAGAGAAAGCAGGATTGAATAACAGTAAAGAGGGAGGTGGAAAGGTATGGACAGATCTGCAGGAGGAAAATGGGGCTGACCTGGCCTTCATTTACATGGATTAGCATCTACCATAGCCATGGGTATGATCTCCACTCAAAATACTCTCCTGTGACCTCAGTCCGAATTATGCCGGGCCTTTGCCGACTGTCTCAGGAGGAAGCTTGCCTGGCTCTCCCTATTATTTTATTTCTTAGAAAAGAAAATCTTTTCCAGTGTTTTTTACCTACTTGTCTAAGAAGACTGGCCAACTCACAGAATAGCTCCTTCCGCACGGGATGGGCTGGATTGGTTGGGTGTACATGGCCATAAATCTTCCTCTGTCCCCTAGGGGACTAGGACCTTGGCATCTGCAGCAGGTCAGCTTTGACCCAGCTGAGAGCGAAGCTTTGAAGAATCATGAGGAAGGTCTTTCTGCAGGCTGTTGGGCCATGGCCAGAACCTGGAGTTGCAGCACCTTATGTGCACTACAGGGTGGAGGGGGAAAGGCAGCTGTTGTGCTTTATGACTTCAAAGAAAGGAATCTGTCCCTATCATCTCATCCTCCATCTTAGTTCCTAACTTGAAGCTGGGTCCTGTAACGTGCAAGGTGATGGTGACTCGCTAAGACAGCACAAATCCCTGCAGAGGCTGGAGGCAAGGATGGGCCGGAGCTGACCCCTATGGCCTGTGCAGAGCTCATTGCGTCTCTTGCCAACTCTTCTCAACCTCGTGCGGGAATCTGATTTAATCACAGTGGAAGTACTGATGACATAGAAATGGGCAAAGGCTAGTTACAGAGCTGGGTGTCTATCACAGAGGAAATTTATTCTGATTTTGTTTCTCAAATCTATTTCTTTCTGAGTAGACTAAGGTTTAGTTCAAGCATTCTCAAAAATAAGCCCAGCAGTGAGTTTGTGAAATGAAGGTACAGAACCCTAAGTTCCTAAGAATCAAACTTCCTGAGTGGTTTACATCAGTGGTTCTCAAGGAGCAGCTCCAAGCACAGGTGGCAGCACCAGCAGTGTCAAGAACTTGTTTAGAAATGTGTGGACTCGGGTCCTACTTGAAACTCTGGGGCGGGCCCAGGTGATTCCAGTGCGCATTCCGGTGTGAGGATCACTGATCTACATCATTCTCTCCAAACTGATTTGCCATGTTACGTCACCGTGCAGCAATGATGCACCTCGACCACAGCAGTGTCGTTTAAAGCATGGTCCCAAGACCACCAGTACTAGGGTTGTTTGGAGAACTGACAATGCAGATTTCTGGGCCCTGAACCCAACAGATCTCATTTGGCTCTTAAATTTGCACGATAGCCACCCCCAGTGACTATAAGGTCAACTAAAATTTGATAACCAGTGTTGAGATTTCTACCCATGGGCCTCACACGGGTTACGGGTGTGCTGGGATAGTAAGGTCCTCGGCCTTCAGGACTTCTCACTCTCTGGATAACTACCATTGGCTGAAGTGTGCAATAAACATGATGTTCTTTGTGTGCTGCGAATAAAAGTCTGAGAAGCAATAAGAGCCCTGCATAGTCTCATCAGTGTTACCTCCCAATATGTTCCTTACAGATCCGTTAATACTTAACGTAATTACTGTGTTTTGGTTAGAGAACTTCACCAAGTGTAGTCAGAGTGAATAGTGCAAAACATATGCCTGCTGATCACTGCTTTGAACTGAGTGTGGAAGAGAAGTGCATCTCCCAACGTATGTCCACTGAATCACGTCACAATTAAGCACAATTCAATGTGAATTTATTGACCAGTGTCATTCCTCATGCTCTGCTCTATGTTCCTCAGCACGTATCATTTTGTAACTGTGTAATTTAGTTTTTCATTGCATTTATTATTCACTGTTTGCCTTCCATGCCAGAAGGTAAGCCGCTCTAGGACAGGTGGCTTTTGTCTGTTTTGTTTTCTGGTGAATCCCACGTACTGGAACAGTGCTTCTGGTGGAGCAGGTACGTTTGTAGAGAGAGTGAACGAATATGTACTGGGTGCTGTGATGTAAACAGGAAGCCTCTGCTAGCGGGAGAGATGTGAAGAGCAACAGTAAAGGCACAGTGATAAATGCAGTTGTAGGAGGAAGTGGGGAAAAGGGGCTGCATGAGGCTGAGTCAGCGGGGCTGGATCCAGCAGGACCGTGTGAACTTTGCATTGCAGAGTCACCATTGGAGCAGGAAGGAAGCCCAGAGCCCACATGGGCCTGTGACAGGTTTCCTAGGAACTTGGCCATTTAAAAAAATAGAGCATACAGCTGTAAAGCCTTCCCTGCTGTGGTTTGGAGGATTTTCTCAGTGGTGGAACTACCAAAATATCCAGCAACACAGCAGCTGCTAGGCACGCAGGGCCGAGGGTCTTCATGTGTGGACCGTGTCCCACCACAGAAAACCTGGCAACTTTCCTTTGGCCAGAGGAACTTTTGGAACTCAGAGAGCAAAGGAGAGCAGACCAGAAGAGGGAAGTTGAGTGAATCTTCACCCAGCAGGACAAGGAAAACAAAATCACACTCACCCAAGCTGGGTAGGGCAGGTGACGTGAGCCTAGGGAGAAGGGGATGGGCACTGCACAGCAGAGCTGAGGTCGCCCTGTACGTCCCACAGCAGTGCGGGAACTGTGAGGTGGCTCCTGGCCTCCTCTCAGCAGCGGTCATGGTAGAGTCTCTGTGCACCATCGTTTACTGAGTACCTTCCATGCGTGAGATGTGGGTTTTGGCTCAGACTCTACTATGCTGAAAGCAATCAAAACAGGGAGAAAGCAGCCCTGAGGTAGGGTCCCAGGCACCTGCAAGGAAGGGCTTCTGTGGGAACCTGGAACCAGGTCAGGAGCATCCTTTTAGCTTTTCATCTGCAAATGACATCCTGCTAATGAGGGACACAAGTGGGCCTCGTCTTTCATTCTAACCTGGTGCTTCTTCACTTTCTTGAGACCGTGAGAGGTCAGGAAAAGCACAAGGGCACCACGACTTTCACCAGAACACCTGCGCAGTCACAGCTGTCTGTACAGTGTCTCCCCAACGGGTATGCCTACACCGTTACTGGCCTGCTGTGGTCACCAACCGGTTTGTCCTACACAAAAACCCAGGGGAGAGCTTTCCTTACATGTAGTGAAAAGATCCCTGGCGGAGGAGGTCTGTTCCAGGCACGTTCCCTCTGCTGTCCCTGGACCACAGATTCTTCCGCTGGGCTAAGTGGGAGCAGCCAGCCCAGTTGGTGCCCAGGTGCACCATGGCTCATGTGCCAGGGCTGCTTTCAGAGCCAGGGCAGATGGCAAATGGGAGTGAGGGCTGCTTGGTTCTCTCTCAGCCTCCCAGGAATGAAATCTTTCCATACTGTCTCCTCACACCCCCCTAATCCTAGTGAACATTTTATTTCACCAAAACCACAGTGCTGCTAGTCACATACACCCAGGAGCTCTGGTGGTTCCCTTAGGTCCTTGGCTAGTTTTGGCTTCCTTTCCTCTGTGCCACACACAAGACGAGTGGCTTCACATTATTTAGGACCCCAAGTGGATGGAGCCACACACGTGAAGGTCACTGTTCCTTTGACAGTCAGGCATGTGGAGAATAAACGGTCTCTTTTCCTGTTGCCCTACATCCCTGCTATGGTCCCTTCCTTTACTGTGGACTAATAATTTTAGAAGTTCAGGGTGGGGAATAGCAGATGAGGGGTGGCAGGAGGGACATATGAAAGATTAAGGAGCTTCCATGGTGGTCCTAACAATCCTGCCACCGCCTGCTGGGCAACACCCAGCAGCTCCAGACGGTGATGTCTGGCCAGCCCAGCTCAGGCCTGAAGGTCAAGTCCCTCTTTTTATTTTCTCTTTTACTTTCTCCTCTATTCTGGGCACCTGCGTCTGGTGCAGCCTGGGTAGAGGGCACACAGCACTGGGTGGCTCTGAAGTAGGGCGATGCTTGGAGAGATGAGATCGAGAAAGACCAAATAGCTACAGCGAGTGCTGACACAGAGGCTATTTGCCATTAAAAAACAGGATGTATAAGCCCCTACAAGTGACAGCACTTTTTCACTGAGTGTCATAGGAGGACACACTTTGTTGTCAGTAAATGCCAGTCAGCCCAGATCAAGGGCTTAATCTATGGGCGACTCTGAGACCTGTGTCACCTGGCTTGTTAGGACTTGTGGGTCACTGAGTGGGCAGCAAGTGTAGAACAGTCTCAGCTGGCCCCCTCCCAGCCTTGCACACGTTCATTGCTGCTCACTGAAGACTCGTGAGTGTCAGAGCACTCGCAGGAGCCTAGTTCACCAGGGAGAAGAGAGTAAGAGGCTCCTCCTGCCAAGGCAAGCTAACAGATCAGCTCCTCTGTATCAACACCTCTGTAGTCAGGTGGAATCACACACTGACGTCAGGGGGGAGGTTGTAAGTTGTAGCCCCTGGGCACCTGTGTAGGGCTGTCAGTAGGGAATAGGGTCTGGCCTGATGCCTGTAGCTGCACCTTGGTGGCCTTCAGACACTATGGGTCATACACTTTGGGTTAAAAGTTGAAGGCCAGAGTTTTAAGGAGGAACTAAAACTGTCCCTCCTCTGACTCCATGAAGCACTTTCTGGAAAACTGAGGGGTTTTCTCTCAGTTCTTGCCTGAGGGTAACTGTTTTGCCATCAGGAGATTTTAGCTCTTTCCCTTGTGGTTTTTATTTTTATTTTTTTAATGTCTCTAGACTCCAGCTCTATATTATATGGTGGAAGAAGGTGACTTTTGAAAATGCAAAAAATATAGTTAAAACACCCAAATCTCTGTGTGTGTGTGTGAACCCTGTAGGAATATTTTCCATGCACATCAAGACATGTACAAGGGATGAGGTATGGAGCTGACAACAGACTTACAATGTACTAAAATATTAAATCCTAGACTTTGGTTCATAGGGTCTCTGGCTGGCTAAAAGCTAGTCTTAGATACTATAGATGGCATTATTTGTGATTTTAATTGTCTTCCTTCTGTGCTTTCCCATTAAGTAATCTTTCTGACCTTAGGTTTGAACTCAACTTTTACCTTGTAAAATCTCAGTAGAAGTATCGATGGTGGAGGAACTGCGTTGGGACAGTGGGAGGTGTCAGGAAGAGGAGGACTCTGGGAAGGTGAGGAGGGGTGTGAGTTAGGAAGACAAGCCGGAGGCATCTACTATGTATGCAGCATGTGATGTCCTTGGGGTCCCTAGAGCAGAAGGCACTGAGCGAGTGGAGGGTGACAGAATTCTCTTGCTGAAGAATTATTTTGGGGGTACTAGATCCCTAAAAAGCCAATAGCATGAATTCCAGCACAATAGCTCCTCTCACTGCTGCCTCCCTTTCCCACAATCCTCAAGGGGAACCTATCTGGGTGTTGCAAAGTCCAGGTCAGCGGCCATGTTGTCCTGCCTCTGTCTGGTGGGCGGCTCTTTAAATGCTGACACAAAGTGAGTGCAGAGCAGATACTTGACAGATTGACTTTTATGCTACCTAATTGCGATCTGGCACCAGAGTGGAAGGCCTTGTGTGTAGAACTGCAGGCTGACACTAGTCCTCAGACCGGTCTGAGAATCCCATAGATAGAGCCTCGCAGGTCAGATTGATTCAGTAGCCTCTTAGATCTTTCAGGAGGTACACACCTAAACCATGGGTGACAAATAGTTTTCAAATATGTTGATGGCTAGGGACAAACCGAAAGGAACAGAAACCAGGGTAGTGCAACAGCAGATTCTTTCCTCTCTGGCACTTCTTTGTTCCTAAAGAAGGCTAGTGCTTTCATTTGATCAAATTCCCCCACCTACCTGTCAGATTTTTTTTTTTTTTTTTTTTTTTTTTAGGTTTTTGGAGACAGGGTCTCACTTTGTGGTTCAGTCTGGCCCTGAGCTCAGCCTCAAACTCACATCACAATCCTCCTGCCTCTGCCTCCCGAGTGCTGGGATTACAGGCGTGAGCCACCACGCCCGGCACTGTGGTATGTGGTACTGGTTGCTGCTGGGTGTGGGTCTCCACACCCAGTATTGTTATGTGGTTACCGGGAATTGAACCCGGGTCCTTGCGCTTGCGAGACAGGCGCCGGAACCACTGAGCTAACTCCCCGGCCCCTGTCAGATTTTTTTAAAAGATGTAGACCTGAGCACAAATAGAGAGTCTTAGGCTTCAGAGGTAATTTCCCAAGAAAACTACATTAAACCCTGAGTTCTGGTTTAGTTTTCAGATCCCCTGGCCTCTCCTTTCCTTCTTATCTATAGACACGGAGCAAGGGCACTAGGTAAAAGAAATATTGAAAGCACATAGCTCAGCCTGTTGGGGACTTCACACAATGCGGGCCAATGGCTTTCACAGGGGAGTTAATGTTCAAGCACTACTTGATCAAGCTTGGATTAATTTTTAAAACACTAAGTCTTCAAAATCTTAAGAACAGAATACAACAATGGATGCCAGAGGAAAGAAGAAGAGACCCAAGACCATCCCAGTGGGAAGTAGGTGTCTGCCTTCTGTTGCTAGACACTTTGTTGGTCCCTTCTGTCCCTGGCTCTACCTGGTGACCGAGTTAATTGCTTCCTTAATAATTTAACGACTTATTTTTTTCCCCACAGACTTGTGACCAGCTGCTTGGTAGTCTGGAATAAGCCCACATCTAAGACTTCTATTCATTGCTATCCTTGAAAATCTAACTGCTCCCTCCACAGTCCTTGAGACTTGTGTTTTGGACTTGAAGGGAAATGCACTCTTCAGAGTAGAAGACACTACTTCCTGTTTCCTCAGTCTAGACTGGTTAAAATTCAATGCATCATAGCAACACCATGGAGACCCAATAGGTTAGATTTCTAAGGCCTTTTGTCTTTCAGTGTGGGCATCAGCAGGGTCTGGAGAGCTTTTAAATAATGGATATACTCAGTCCTTGACTTAGGAACTTGTAATTCATGGCTTGGGGGTAAGTCTGGGTATTTGTATGTTAAGAAAATTCCATGTTTGATGCTAAAACATACTGAGGTTTGAAAGTCTGGTTCAGAGATACAGGCCTAGAAGCAAGGAGGAGGAATTCTGAAAGGAAAGAAGAGAAGGGAGAGGAAAAGGAACAACAGGAAGAAATGGCCACAGAAAGGCCAAGCAATTAGAGGACTTGCTTGATGGCAGGAGCACTGGGTAGGAAAAGTGCTCCCACCATGAGGGACAAAGCAGGAGGCTGTACGTCACTGTTAGGTGTGTGAGCATGTGTGCATCCCTGTGCATGCACACACTCGTGCACACACACCTAACATGGCCATCTGAGAAGTGCCGGGAATCTCAGAGTGAGGCACGTCCCACAGGCCCGGGACCATCCCTTCACCTCTGACAGTTTTTCCATTCCCGGCATAAGCTGTACCACACACACCCCAGGGGACAAAGCACAACACAGCTGCAGAAAATTGGTAGTTGCAGTTGTGTGTTTCTTCCCAGGCCCCACTTGGGCTGTCACTATGACAATATTTCTTTGGGTCACATCTGGCTGGTGGGGTATCAATGACTTGTGGTGAGAGAGAGGGAGGGAGTAATAAAGGAAGATCACAAAAATACATCAGGGCCATCAGCAAAGTAAATTATACCTATTCCCTCCTAGCAACATCCACCCCTGCCACCCTACCCACCCTGCCTTCAATCTGATGCCATGGAAGGCTTTTCCATAGAGACCCAAGGCACGGGCCTGAAGCTCATGTGATGAGGCTGAGATCCTCAAGCAGTCACAGAGATTGTGGCCCTGGGAAAAAACTTTCTATTCACAGAAGGATGCTTCAGTTTTTGGCTGGCCAGAGCAGCTTATTCAAGGTTAAAAAAAAAAAAAAACCAAAAACCACCAGTAAAGATCTTTGGGAAGGTGATCTTCCTCTATAAGTATAATATACTCGCTATACTTCTCTTTGTCTTACAAATTACACAAAAACAAGTTTTTATGGAGCATAAGAAATGTCTCCCAGTTTCATTTTACTTTGGGGCAAAAGACCCAAGGGTTGTCCCCTGTTGCAAATGTCACAACACAACAGTGTGCTGTGACATGGCTTCTTGATATACACCTTCAGAATTTAGTGTTTTCTAGACTGAGCTTCTTAGTCTCAACTGGACCCTGTTATGATTGAATCCTCAGTGCCTAGCAGCATACATGGCTTGCAGGGACACTAAATGCATGTTTGTTAGGTTCAGAGTACTTGGCCAAGCTTCCAATTGCCATTTACAGAGGGGTATAAAATTCAGAGCAATGTTGGGCTTTGGCGTGTTGGCTACAATTAAAAACTGGGAAGAGGGAGGTTTTGAATCATTAGGACATGATGCTTTTAAAACAATTTGAGAAGCTATAATACTGAGCATCACATTTTTGTACTGTTACAAAACTCAGCCTTCTGATTCCGGAGGAAGTCGACACCTCGCTTGGCACTGTTTCCGCTCTGTCTGGCAGTGCTGCCCCGCGGGAGGCGTGCGCGTCCCTCTCACTCTTCCCGGTGTGAGTTTGTAGACTGTGTTTCCTGAGCTGCCTCTTGGGTTGTTTTCACAATGGCCAAATAGATTTAACTACTTGGGAAGCTCTGGGGGAGATGATATTTTCAAGATTGGCAACATGCTGTATGTAACCAAGTTCTGGAGCATGGCACTGGATTCTGGCAAGTCACTTCTCATGTTGAAATAGGAGGCACTACAAAGAGAATATTTTTCTGGGGATTTTACAAATTATGGACTTGACTCTGCCAGAATGGAGAGAGTTCAAATATGGTATGTGTATTTGCCAGTGAGATAGACTCTATAAAAATTTAGCTTTTGTGAGGGCTCGAAGGTCAGCATCATAGTGACTGCTGTTGCATAATAAGGAACATCTTTAAAGTGAAAGAAAATATACCATGACGAGTCAGCACTCAAGAGGTGCAATTTCTAAGTATGTATTACTTAATCAGTGGAGTGTTTTGTTAACAGAGAAAATGATGACAATACACTTGTCTGATGGGCTATTCTAATATGCATGGTAAGACTAATATGAGCAATAAAAATATAATAGCATGCTACAATGCTAAAGGATTCAATAAAAATGGTTTCTTTGGAGAGGTTCTTTTGAGAAGACCAGGACTGATTTTTCTATTTAGCCAGCACAATTCATTAATTGGCTCTGTAACTTTCTTTTGGAGAAGGAAGCAGGAAAAAGGTGTGGGCTGAAGGGAAAAGAGCAGATGAGAATCCTTGTGCCAGGCATGGCCAGCACATTCACAGGGCACTGACTATGCACCCGTGTGGCACAGTTTGGCTGGACAAACTAAACATGACATTTGGCTGGTGGGTAGGGTAGAGACTTATTAGAAATGTTAGAGGCTTGGGAGAAATCAAAGATATCCATCCACTGTTCCCTTGAGATATGCACGCCCTCAGCATTGTGGGGATGGAGGGAAGGGGAGTTTCCAGGAAGGGCCTGTGGCCTCCATGCCCTGCGCTGAGGCCACTAGTACTACACACCCAATACAGCACGTCGGTCCAGCCCTCCATGGTGATGCACTGGAACACTGTGAGCATGGCGAAGGCGAAGTTGTCGAAGTTGGTGATGCCGTGCTTGGGCCCGTCCCACCCAGGCTTGCACACTGTGCCGTTCTGGCATTGTCGCCCGTGGCCGCTCTCGAGAGCACAGGGGGAGGGGTCCTCTTCTGCTGGAACGTCTCCATAGCCAGGGCAAAGAGGACAGGAAAGTTGAAGGGAAGGGGGAAGGCGAGATGGGCAGAGAAAGAAGCAGGAGTTAGAGAGAAAAGTGACAGGATGAGAATCATCCGCAAAACAAGTTTAGCTCCATTAAGCAACATAAGGACTTCAGTATTCATCTGTTGAGAAGTCCAGTGCCTTCAGCCATTAGACCACTGGGCTAGTGCCCCTTCTGTTGTGAAGCATCAGCAAACATAGTAGCTAATCAAACACATACCACCATTTCGGGTGGAAACTTCTAGAAAACAATAGAGACACACCCTTTCTTTTCCTCTTCTTTCCTCTCTTTTCTCTTCTCCTCTCCTGTCCTCTCTCTTGTGCAGCTTTATTGAAATAAAATTTTCATGTCTTAAAAATTCATCTGTGGAAATGTATGGCTCTGCTATCTTTAGTAAGTTTACACAGTTGTGCAGCCTTCACCACGATCCATTTTTAAACAATGCCCCTGTTCCCATGTGCTCGTTTCCATTAGTACCTGGACCCGTCCCTAGCCTCCAACAACTTGCTCTGCTGTTTTCATAGCTTTGTTTTTCTCAAAATTTCATACAAATAAAATCATAAAAAGTGTGATTTTTCATGGCCCTCTTCGTAGAACCTTTTTCAGTCCATCCAGAATGTTGCACATTTCAGTCTACTGTTGTTCCTCTTTCTGTTGAGCAGGATATTTCATTGTATGTCTATTCATTCACCAGTTGATGGGCCTTTGGATTAGTTCCAGGTTTGGGCTTTTCCCGACTTACTCTTGGTTTGGTTGTACGTGAGTCCTTTGTTTAAAGACCAAGGTGAGACACCTGTGCTACAGATCTATGAGCTGCTGGAGGGAAAGACAGTGTCCACACCACTGTCTCCCAATTCCAGGGCCGGGTCCCACAAGGGCACCACATGAAGGCAGCTGAAGAATTGAGCTCTTCTTTAGTCATCATTTTTTGGTGACTTTAGAAACTGTGAAATTTTGAGATTTGGATATGAGGCTCTTAAAAAGACAGCGGAATGAAAAAGTGAATCCCAAACCTAAATAAAATATTAAAAATAGCAGAACATCTAAAGAATTGGGAATCAAGAAATGAGAAAACCAAGACCCAAACAGATCATAAATTCTGTTTGGTTCTCACTTGTTCTAGAAATAGCTTTCTAGAGAGATGCATTTGGTACTGGGTGAAGAGTTGGGATGGCATGAGAAATAGGTCAAACAAAGAGAAGGTAGGCAATAGGGAAAATTTGCAATTCTTTTCTCATGTTTTGCTTCTCTGCGGCAGCAAGATGCTGCTAATCCTCACGTTGTGATGGCTGACCCCACAGCTTCCTGCATCCTCAAGTCCCAAGACAGCAGAAATAAGTAAAAGGGGAGGCTGCTCAAAAATTCTAAGTGTCCAGTAGGAAGGGACACATGGGATTTTATAAATATATGTTAAAAAGAAAACGGCATCAAGGGAATGTGATCTCATTAATACAAGAGAAAGGGATGAGATTTAGAAAGATTATCCACAGGCTCAAGTGCTGCTCTGCTATTTTAAATCTGTCTTAAACAACAATAAAAAAGATTGGAGAACAATTAAGAACCAGCGATGATCCGGTAAAAATAGGTATCTATAAAAAGCACTAAAGGGAACACTTGAAAAATGCGAACACAACAAACCAGTGGGTACCGGCGATATATACTTTAGTGAGGGGAGACTGGCTGAAACATGGAGATATGCTGCCTTTCTTTTGCAGATTTCTGATGTCGGAGGGAGGGAAGCAGGATCCTGAGCAATGCAGGCTCTGCATTTTAACACCGAAATGGACAGAGGTAGCATCAATCTTGAAAGTCCAAATTAAGTTTCTGGTAAAATATTGGAGGCAAAGATTCGGCGGTCAATATGGGCAAAAACTGAAATGCTGGGAGAGCTCCTTCCAGGTGGGGTTGAAAGGAGAAATGCCAAAGACACAATCAATTACGCTTTAGGTCCCAACCTTCCGGAGTGAATACAGTGAAGGTGATTTCATCGCTAGATCTGAGCCAACCTGGTCTCCGCCAGTCTCAGGAGTAATTATTGTGCTTGGAGAGCCATTCAGAGTGACCTGGCTCTGAGAACCGGCAGACAGATGGGACAGCCAGAAACAAAAGGTATCGACATATGGCGATGTATCTATTGAGAACCAAGAGAGTGTCTTGGCTGTGCCTTGGGGAGCAGGAGAAAATCACCTCTTCAGAGACTGTCTCTGCTGAAAGGTCTGCCTAGAGCCAGAAGGATGGCTCACTCGGCCCACCCATGGCTGTCTCATATGGATTTTACAGAACACATGGCTCAAAATCCACTGTGTTCTACAATCTAGAAGTTGAAAATCAGTCTGTAAAATAATAGCAAAAGGTAAAAATGATTTGATATAAATCCCATTAAAAATTTTTAATAAGGACATACAAAGTACTTTTGTTCAGTCTAAGTATGTAGAGAATACAATAATTCAAAGTCTGAAATCTAAAACCATGTTCCACCACGGGAACACAACACAAAAAACACTCACTTCAAAGGTTTACAAAACTCTGAAACACACAGAGATGGCTCCAAAGACTGCCCATTTTGGGGATCTGTGCTACAGATCTATTGAGTATGTCCAGGTTCCTGCACACCTCTTCCGACCTGTCAGGTTAGTCACAGTGTGAGTAGACAAGGCCCTGATAGCTGCAGTGTCCTGTTCAGTTGGGAATGATGGAGCTGACCCCTGGAGTGTCATCACACAGCAGGTGTAGGACGGAAGTGGGCAAGGTGATCACAGAGTATGTAAGAGGACAGCTTCTGTAGCTGAGTGTCTTTAACCCCTTTCCCAGCAGGGACTCAGGCTTCACATACAAGAGCAAGGTTATCTTCCTGGTATGTCTGGCATGGCTCTTCTAGGGATACATCTCTTATTGTCCTCTAACACTCTAGTTCATGGTCATGTGGACTATAAGCACCCAGTTCTCTTGTGAAGTTGTGGGGTCAAGATAAAACCCATTACACAAATGATCTGTTGTGTCTTATAACAGCAAGTGACTTTTCTTAGTTGAGTTTACTATTGAGGAGGATATGGTCCTATATTGGCCACTCCAACAGATGAAGTCACATGTGGTCATTATGTTAAGAGCCAAAGAGACTACTAAGGTGTTCACTGGACCCCTCTGGTTGTGTGTATGGGAGGAGAATCCATGTGTTTTGTCTGTGACACTCACCATTTTCTTGTCTTCTGAGGCTCCTGAGGCTTGATAACAAAGCCAGATGGCTTCTAATGATTAATCAGGACTGTTTATTTTTAGAGAATTTGCAGGATCCTCAACACCAGTAGAAAACACACTTTTGCTGTTTTCCCATTAAGATAGTAGAAAAGACCAGTTCTCCTCGGCACTGGAGAGTGTAGGCATTGGATGGAATTTCACTGCTTGCTCTTCCCTGTTTGGTTAGTGAGTCTCGCCACCTATCACTACAAACTGAAGGGAAATCCTGAAGATTCGGTAACTCTGTGACTGCCTGAAGAGTTTGGGTCAGTGGATATCTGATCATTTCTGTACAACTGTGTAAACTTTCTACACACTTCTATCAACTTTCAAGGAGGTCTGAGAATGGAATGCCAACAAAGTCACAACATTAATATAAATTTGTCACCGACACCCTATACCAATGTCATACAGGACTAGCTATAGACAGAATTAAGTAATAAGAAGTTTTGAATTGGAGGAGGGACTATGACTATATTGCTTGATATTTCTTTGAGGAAGTTTGAAATCTCAGAATTTAAGATGAAGAGAAGAATTATTTTCTAATGAAAAATATAGTTTGAAACATGAAGTTTTATACTATACAGTTATGGCCCAAATAATTTGGAAATTCTCTTGAAAGTGAATAATCTCCTCTTAAGAAATGCTATAAAAATAGAAACAATTAGGTAGTTCTTTGACTATAGGTTTACAAGCTTTGCTGGTTTTTTAGGACTAGGACCATGTAGGAATGACCCAGCAGCTCTGCAAATACCCAAGCTGTGCAGACCAGTTTGTGTGCTTCGATCTCTGACTATGCGGTACCCAGTTCACTTTCTGTCCTACACAGATGCTTTTCAACCTCACTTCCCAAAGCAAGAGAAGCCAAATTTAATTTAATGCTCGGGCTGAATGAGAATAAGCAGTATAAATGCAGAGGGGAGAGATGTTCTCTAATGCTCCAGATATGCCCTCCCCCCTCCATCAAGATGCCCATAACTAAGATGACAGATCTTGTTTTAAACAAAATAAAACCAAAATTTAACACTACTAATCCCTTTAGGTGGGGATCCTTTTCCCCAACAAGTGTTTGTGTTAAACTGCTTCCTATGTCTGTTTAAAAGCCTTGTCGATTTCCATTTAAAGATCACGCTGAGATGTTAGTCATTTAAGACAGCAGTTTGTAGCATATATACTGTGAGCTCAAGCTCTGGTCCACGCAGGAAAGTACTTAATGAGTCAGCGTCTCTGGA
>PVIR01015811.1:0-21110 GCA_004026965.1 Petromus typicus
AATGCTGTTTTCTAAATATTTTCTGAATCCTGAAACCCTTCATCTGATCTCCAAAGTATCCAAAAATTTCTTACCACAAGATTGTGTGCTTTGTTCTAACTTATCATTTGAACGTCTGAACACTATATGAGCAAGTCCATACTGAAAAACTATTCTAGGTCAACCTATTCAAGTATAGTTTGCAAACATTACAATTAACTTGAGTGTATATTTGTGTTGTCTGTTTTGTTCTGCTGAATTTTATGAGTTACTTATATATTCTTCCTCAGTTGCTTATTAGATATATAACTGGCAAATATTTTCTCCCACTCTGTGGGTTTGTTTGTTTGTTTGTTTGTTTTACTGCTGATGTTGTCATTGATCTACAAAAAATGGCTTAAATCATTATGAAATCTAACTTTTCTATTTTTAATTTAGTTGCTTGTGCCTTTTGTATTGTATTAAATCCAAAGTTATGGACATTTTCCTAAGAGTATTATTTCTTAAACTTGTAAATGATACACATTTATTGCATACATGTTTTTATATATATATATTTTTATATATGTATATATATATTAGATATATATAGTAGAATGACTAAATCAAACCAATTAAAATGCTAATACAGTCACCATTTTTATGCTATGAACACTTTATATCCATTCTCTATATTTTTCAATAGCATAATACATTAACTATTGTCACAAAGTTGTACAATCTTACACTTACTGCTAACAAACATTTTTTTTTTCATTGACCAATATCTGCTCAATTCTCCCATCTCAACAACATTTAACCTTTAATAAATAATATACCACTCTCTCCTACAAAATTAAAAGTTTTTACATTTTTGTTCCTTTTTTCTCTTAACATGCCTCTAGGCACATCTATGTTGTTGCAAATGATGACATTTTATCCTTTGATAGTCAGATAATATTTCAGATAATATAAGGAGCTGGACTTTTCTAATTTTTTTTTTTTAATATTTTTGTCTGACTTTGGTGTCAGGGTAATGCTGGGCTACAGACAACTGACAAAATTCAACAGTGTAACCATTAGGCCCTGTGCTTTTTTGGTGGTTTTATATTTATTTTTTTTAACATTAGTGAATCAATCTCCTTATCCATTATATGGTTTTTCAGATTTCATTTCTTCACAATTCAATAGTAGTAGGCTGCATGTGCCAATTAAATTATCAACTTCCAGGCTGTTCAATTATTTGGCTTCTAACTGTTTATGACAGTCCCTTCTGATATCCTACAGTTCTGTTATCAATTGAAATTATCTTTTAATTTACATTTTTTCTCTTTCTTAGTCTACCTAAAGGTTTGTCAACCTGATCCTCATGGTTTTACAAATCCAACTCACGTTCTTTTGACCTTTTCTATTTTTCATCTTTATCTCCTTAACTTTTATGTTGATCTTTCATATTTACTAAGTTTAACTCAGGCTCTGTGCTTGTTTTCCTAACTTCCAGGGATGCAAAGTTACACTTTTATTTTTACAGCTTTTCCTACTTTTTTGATATATGCATGTTCTATTATAAAACATTTCTATTAGAACAACTTTTGCAGTTTGGGTACAATGTGTTGAAATTTTGATTTATCTAAATATGTTTTATATTTTAATTTTCATTTCTACATTGACCAATGGTTGTTCAGAAATATAGCATTTCAGGTGAAAGTGTCTGACAATTCTATTGGCAAATTTAAATATACATCACGATCACATTAATCACAGGGAATTTGTACATGATATATCTGAGTCCTTTTTTTTCTCAGTCCTTTTTCCTTCTTTCAACCTTCTCTCCTCTCTCATTTACAAGTTTTTTCTCAGTTTTTTGTTTGTCCTCTCAGTTTTCTGCCTTCTTCCCTCATCACTTGTAAAATTTTCCCAACGTTCTAAATAGTTTCTTCGTATTTCATATTATCTATTATACAGTTTGCTCCTTATTTATCCTTTCAGTTTCTCAAATCAGAGAGAAAATGCATTATTTACACGTGTCTGATTTATTTCACTTAGTCTCAAGTTCCATCCATTCAGCTATAAATGTCTCATTTACCTTTCTAGCTTAGTAATACATAATATTTTTTTAAAAAACCATTATTTTAAAATTAATTTCATTGGTACAGTTTACATATACATCATGGTCACAAGTGACATTGAAAATTTGTTCCAGGATATGACATGACTTAATTATCATTTTTTTCCCATTCCCTTTCCCATCCTACAACCCCCACCCTGTATATACATAAGCTTTTTTCCCTTTTTTACCATCACATTTTTCCCCACTTTACAAACCCCTATACCCCTTCATCCTCTGATTATTTTCTATTTCACAGTATCCATCACATACTCTAGAACTCATTTATATCTTCACTTTCTCATACCAGAGAAAACATACAGTATTTACTCATCTGTGACCTATTTATTTCACTTACGATTATGTCCTTAAGGTATGTCTATTTGCACATAAATAACTCCAACTTAACATTCTTTATGGCAGATTAATACTCCATTTTACAAAAGAACATCTTATTGATCCATACTTCAGTTGAAAAACGCATCATTTTTATTCATTATTCATCTGATAGACATTTGGGCTGTTTCAAAAATTCAGCTACTACAAACCATGTTGCTATAAACATGGGTATGTATATATCTCTGTGGTATGATGCTTACAAGTTTTTTGGGCAGATATCCCAGAGGGTGATAACCAAATCAAATAGGGCCTCTAATCCTGCCTTTTTAAGGAATTTCCACACTGATCTTTAGAATGGCTGTACTCACACCAACAGTGGAGAAGAGCTCCTTTCTCCCTACAGCCCCAGAAGCATTTGTTTTTGGTTGATTTCTTGATAGCAGCCATTCTTTCTGGAGTGAGATAGGATCTTCGTGTTTACATTTGCTTCTCTTAAATGAGCAGTGATGTTAAACACTTCCTCATATATTTTTCTGCTTTTACTTCTTCATCTGAGAAATGTCTGCTCATTTCAGATGCCCATTTTTGAACTAGGTCTTTAAATTTAGAGGAGTCTATTTTTTTTTAAGTTCTTTATATATTCTATACAGAACCCCTCTGAGGAACAGCTGGTAAATTTTTTCCCATTTTGTACGTTGTCTCTTCCCTCTTTTGGTGGTTTATGTTGCTGTGCAGAACCTTTTATTAAAATGATATCCCAGTAGTTGATTCTTTCTCATAGTTCTCTTGCTACTTAGGTTTTGTTCATAAAGTTTCTTTTTGCCAGTATGTCCAAGACTGATGAAAGATTCAGGTCTAGTTTTAAACTCTTGCAGTTTGAAACCCAGTTTTTCCTGTACCATTTATTAAACATTTCTTCAATGAGGGTGTTTGCCTCCTTTGTCAGAGATGAGGTGGCTTAGTGTGTCTGGAGTTAGTTCTGCATCTTCTAATCTACTCCATTGGCCCTCAGGTCCGTTTCTTTTCCAGTACCATACTGTTTTTATCACAGTGGCTTACCATCATTTGTTGATGACCTTTTTTCCTTTAATAGCCTAGGTACTCATGCTGAAAATCATTTGACAACATGCATAGATTTAATAAGGAGACAGACATTAGTTGACCATTGAGCATTAAATGTATACATTTAATGTATATTAATTAAATGTATACATTTATACCATTCTTGTACTATTTATGCCAATAATATACTACTGTTTTATAGCGGTTTGCAAATCAGAAAGCATGATTCACCCAAGGTTTTTCACCACTTTCAAAATGTTTTTGATTATTCTGGGTTCCTGAAGATTACATATGAATTTCAGAATAGTTTGTTGTTGTTCTTGTTGTTAGCACAAAATATTTTTATTTTGACAAGGATTGCAATGCATTTGTAAATTTCTTTGGGTAATATCAATACTCTAATAATAGTAACTCTACCAAACATGAAGATGGGGTGTATTTCCAATTATTTGTTCTTTTAAATTTCTTTCAGCAATGACTTAGTATTTAGTGCATGTATCTTTTATCATCTTCTTAAATTATCTCTAATTATTTTATTTTGTTGGTGCCACTATGAGTGAATTTATTTTAATTGCTTTCCAGACTATTCAGTGTTAGGATAAAAATGCAACTGGCTCTTGGGTGTCAATTTTGTATCATGCAACTCTGCTAAATTCATTCATTACTTCTAGTAGGTATCTTGGGAATGTTTAGTTTTCTATGTATGTGATAACAACTGGTCATAATACCTCTTGTCCTATTTATATGCACTTCTTCTTGAACTTTCTGAACTATTCTGAATGAAGTGGTAAAAATAAGCACTAACAACTAATGTCAGAACTTGAAAAGTTTTCAGTGTCCCAAACCAGGTAATTCATGTGTGGCCATGTATTATAATAATGCCATTCTTTTTTTTAGTTTACCAAGTATGTTTATCACAAACGTGTGCGGAATTCATCACATAATTTTTTTGCAAGAATTGAAATGATTACCCTTTTCCCTTCTGCTAGTGTGCTGTATTGCACTGATACTTTTGTATACTGAAATGTTGCTGCATTCCAGGAATACATCCCACTTGGCCATGGTGTAAAATCCACTTAAATACTGGACTCAGTTTTCTAGTACTCTATAGAGCAGTTTTACACAACCATTCATAGGGGTACTTGTCTTATAACTTTATTTTAATGTCTTTGTCATGGTTAGGGCAATGCTGGTCTCATACAATGAGCTGGAAGTATTCTTTACTCTTGACATTTTTAGATGAGATTAATTCTTCTTAAATGTTTGGAAGGGTAGTCATCTTGTTCTGGATTTTTCAATACAGGAACACTTTGACTACTGATAGAATTTCCTTTTTTGTTACAGGTGTGTCCCATTTTTAATTTAGTTTTGGTAGGTTGTGAATTCTTAGGCATTTACCCACTTCATATGCTACCCTATATAAATGTATAGCTCTAGTATCCTTTTTATTTTGTAGCACTGATTGTAATGTTACCCTTTCATTTATGATTTTAATTATTGAAATCTTCTCATTTTCATTATCTATCCCAGCTTTTCCAGGATGGTGTTTTGTTTTGTTGATATTGGGAACTGAACACAAGAACTTCATATTGACATAAGGTCCTCATCCCTTTTAAAAGTTCGTTTCATTTTGAGGCAAGATCTTGCTAAGTGACTAAGTTCTCAGTCTAGTTTGGATCTTGCAATTTCCTCCCTCATCATTCCAATGTGCTGGGTTTCTAGGCACAGAGACCACCAAATCTGGCTAATCTGTATACTAATCTTTTGAGTTTTCTTTCTTCTGTTAGCTTTGAGTTTAAATAAATCTTCTTCAAATTCTTTAAAGTATAAAATTAGGCTTTGGCTGTAAAGTTTTCTCTGAATGTAAGCATTTATAGCTATCAATTTTTATCTTATTATTTTCTTTCCCTCTGCCTATAGTTTCAGTATGTCATCTTTCAGATTTTGAATTTCTCTTGTAATTCTTCTTAGATTTACTAATATTTATAGTATGTTCTTTAATCTCCACACATTTGTGAAGCTTCCAATCTTTTGTTGACTTCTACTTTCACTGCATTATGATTTTTAAAAAAATCTTAAGATATGTATCAGACTTGTTTTGTTTAAATCATAACATTCAGTGACTCCTAAAAATGATATTTTACACTTGAAAATGTATATATTATTTTTGCTGAAGAATTCTGTATATGTCAAGTTCAACTGGTTTATAATGTTGTCCAAGTCATCTGATAATTAATTGACCATCTGATTATTTTCTTTACAATAGAAAGGAGTATTTGTTACTCAAAATATATATTTATTTCTACCTTCAATTGTGTCAATATTTGTTTCTTATATTTAAGAAATCTATTGTTTAATGAACATAAATTTTTATATTTTCTTGATGAATTGACAATTTCACATTTAATATACATTCATTTTATGTGTTTGCAACAGTTTTTGATTTACTGTCGATATTTTTTTTTACATCAATATAGTTAATCTGCTGGGTTTCTTTTACCATATTCGTAAAATATCTTTTTGGCTCTTTCACTTTTAAACTATACATATTCTAAAATTTAGTATTTCTTACAAATAGTTTTAAGTTACAATACTTAGTGAATTATTTTGTTTAGATTTATTAAAAAATAAATTCACTCAGTCACTCTACATCTTTTGATTGAGGATTTTAGTTGCATTACATTTTAAGCAGCAATTGTTAAGGAAAATACCTTAATGCCACTGTGTAATTTTCTATATGTCTTTATGGATTCTTGGTCTTCATCTGTCGCCATACTGGTTTCTGTGCCTGGTATCTGCTTTAATTCCCTTTTCCTTCTAAAGCAGATACTTCATACAGATGTAATGTTTTCCCCCGTTGTCATGTGTAATGCATAAAAGTTATAATCAATTTTGCTTTAACAAAAATAGCTGAGACCTAAATTGGGTATTGGCAATTGCTATAGAATGGAGGTAGGCCTTGAACTCGTGACACTTCTCCTAGCTCAGCCTCTGGAGTACTAACCTTACAGTTATGCACCACCAAGACTCACAATGGTCTATTTGAATTCAACAACTGAGCTCTGATCGAGGGCAAAAATTCTACACCCTTTCAGCTCTGCAATGTCCATGATTTACATACTGATCTACAAATTACAGTCAAATATTTTGACTCCACAGTATAAGCTAAGGGATATTTTTTCATATTTTAAAAATTTAAAATCCTATAGCAGAATGAACAGAGAACAAAACACAATATTACACTTTTAAATATTTATACAAATGTTTCTAGAGAGCTTTCTGTTTTCATATGGCTTTCTATCTCTGTCTAAATACTTTCAGAAAAGAAACATTTTTCTGCATTTCTTATTCTGGTCAAGTCCTGGGGTAACAAACTCTCCTTGCTCTTGTTAGAGAAATCCTAACTTCATTTTTGAAGGAAAATATTGTTGCATATAGCTATCCTGGTGCAGAGATTTTTTAACTGCTGGCACTTCAAATGTATCTTCCTACCGCCTATTAGCACAGTCTTTTTTTTTTTTTTTTTTTTTTACTGCATTACATTTATTCGTATATGGTAGATACACATTAAGATCACATTTGTCACTGGAAATTTGTACCTGTCCATGATGTATTTTGGTTCTTTTTTCACCATTCTCTAGCTTCCTTTCCACCTCTTCATTCATCATTTCCAAAACCTTTTCATTTGTTCCTTCTTTTCACATTTCCACCCCCTTGCTATTACGCTTTTGCTTTTGTATGTTTCTTTAGTTTACATTATGTATTATAAATTTTGGTCTTCATATACTATTGCCATTTCTGTCCCAGAGAAACTATTCAACATTTACACGTGTGTCCTATTTACTTCACTTAAGAGTATGGTCTCAATGTACATCCATTTTACTATAAAAGTTTCTAGTTTGTCATTCTTTATGGCTGAATAGTACTCAGGTTTGTTTTTTTTTTAAAAAAAGCCCCTTCTTTTTTTATCAATCTTTTTTAATTAAAATCTTTTTGATTAAAATCTTTTTAATCAATCAATTTTTATCAGTTGATGGGCATTTGGGCCATTTCCAAGATTTAGCTATTACAAACTGTTGCTATACAGGGTGTATATATATCACTGTGCTAAGATTCTTTCAAATGTTTTTGGAAGAAACCCAGCATGAAATCGTTGGTCAAATGGGACCTCTAATCCTAGTTTTTTGAGGAATCTTTACAAAGAATTCAACAGTGTTTGCAACAGCTTCCACTCTCATCAACAGTAGGAAAGGGTTCCTTTCTCCCCACAGCCTCACCAGCATTTTTGGTTGGGTGAGTTCTTACTAACCATCAATTCCTGGAGTGGGATGGAATCAGTTTTGTATCTTTTTAAAAATCTGCATCCTGGATCACCAGTGATACTGAACATCTTTTCATGTTTATTTCCTGATTGTACTTCATCTGACACAAATCTATTTATTCATTTCAGAATGTCACTTTTAGATTGGGTCTTTAAATTGGACAAGTCTGATTCTTTAAAGTTCTTTATATATTCTAGATAGTAGTACTTTTTCTGAGGAATGCTGGTGAAAATTATTTCCATTTCGTATGTTTGACTTTTCATTCTGTTGGTTTCTCTTGCTGTGCAGAAGCTTTTTAATATGAGATTCCAGTTTTAATTCTTTCTTCAAGTTTCTGTGCTGCTGAGGTTTTGTTCATAAAGTCTTTCCTTATGCCAATGCTTTCAAAAGTTCTACCTAGCCTATTCTGCAGCAGGTATATTGCTTCTGCTTTAATATTTACATCTTTGATATATTTTGATTTAAATTTGACAGGTTTAAGTTTAGTGTATAGTCATTTTTCTTTTTACTTGTTTCAACATTCTTTATTTGTATTTCAACATGTAAACTATAGGTATTCTCTTTGCCTCTCTCTGTCCCTATCTCTCTTTCTCTGTCCATCGGTCCTTCTCTCTCTCTGCTTATTCTAGTAGGAAAAACTGAAGCTTCATTCTCTTTTCTAAATTTGGGAAATTTTAAAAGATTTTAGTTTCTTTAAATATCCTATATTCCTGTTTTTCTCTGCTTTCTTCGGAAACCACCATCATGCCTGTATCAGACTGTCTGTCCTTCTCCTGAAGCCTTGAGCCTCTGTTCACATTTGGTTTTGCTTTTGGTTCTCTACCTTAATACTAATTTCGTATGACTTGTCTTTTTCATGAGTAGGTCTATTCTTAACTTCATCTATAATTTTTAAAATTCTGCTATTTAATTTTCCACAAGTATTTATTTTTTTTAAAAAAATCCCTCTGTTGATACACTTCTTTTATTCACAAATTAATTTCCTGATTTTTGTCATTCCTTCTTCTCTTTTTGAAAATTAAAAATACTTAAAATAGCTGTTTCAAGTTTGCTTTCAAAGAAGTAAATGTCTGAATATTTTAGAATCGGTTTCTGCAATAGATTTCATTCTTGTGAATCAATCATCTTTTCCTTGTTTTTGTATGTCTTCTGAACTTTTGTTGGAAATATGGGCCTTTATAAACTTACAGCTATTTATCTCATCCTTCCTAGATTATTTGTATAGGAAAAACCCTTCACTAATTATTCTAGCTTCAAGACTCAGAGTTCTTTCAAACTGTGTGGGCCTGTATGTGTGCTTTCATTCTACTTCCTTCTCTTTGTCTCGCTGCTTTTAAATATTCATTTTCCTGAGGAAATCCTGTTTCCTCTCACAGGTTTCAAATTTCTATTTTATTCCTCCATTCAGAACCTCTAGTTCCCAATCATACATGTGTCTGCAGCGCCTCTGAATCTCTACTCTGTCACTAGACTCATAACTGCCTTCACTGGCTTCTGATTTAGTACCCAAATTACAGCACCATTTTCATCAGTCCACTGAATCAGAGAAGACAGACACTAGTCTCTGGCAGCTGCCTGAAAAACACAAAGTAAGTTTCACTCTTTTCTTTCCATCCCAAAGGGGGAAAAAAAGGAAAACAAATGTAGTTTCTTTCCAACCATGCACTTTTGTCGGAAGTGTAAAGGGTAACAGTAAACAAACTGCCATGGAATTTTCCAACTATTTTGGAGATAAAAACAAGGCCTTGAACCTAGCTACAAGGCAAGCACTCTACTGAGCTACAACCTTAGTCCTTTCTTATTGTTTTGTGTGTGGCTTTTCCTTGATCAGTTCTTCAATTCTTTGCCAGAACTAATCTATATTTTAAAGTTTCAACAAAGTATTTCTGATGTAAATATTGTTATTATTTCTTTGAACAGAAGGTTTGGACTTCCTAATTACCATCTTGTGATGACTACACATCATTTTTGAGTTTTTTAATGATACCTTTTGATAAAAACAAAATGATTTCAATATATCAATAACAAAGTCTACATTTTGTGCTTTTGTATTTGGTTTAAGAAATTTTGCATACTTTTGGTATTTCTGGTATTATCCAATGGTCTGTTTTTCTAAGATATCTGTAGTTTTGTTTTTCAGTTCTGCCAGGTAGTGTGTTTTGTACATTTAGTGAGGAAAATATTTAATTTCTTTTTTCTATATATGTAACAAAAGGATATTCCATTGATACAGGTACGTGTATTGCATAATTTATCCTTTCTCAACAAACTACAATGAGAATTCTGTCACATAAGGCAAACAGGTGTACAGGGATTGATTCTGAATAATTATTATGAGATGGTAATCTATCTCTATGTTACGATTACAGTGTGTTAATTGTAGTACCTTGTGCAGCTTCAGCGTCTTAAAGTAATTACAGAAATTTGAAAGACAGCTTATTAAATTTTAAAAAAGTAATTTTTGATTTTTAAAATTAAATGTTAAACTGATGTATTAAATGGATTGAAATTACTTTCTTACGAGAATATTACTACATGACGATACATTTCATTGTTATTTAAGTCTTAAATGTCACTGGAATTTTTAATGAATTTCTCCATAATGACATTAGAAGTATTTTCTTGTGGGTGAGGAATGTAAGTCAGTAGTAGAGTATTTACCACACTCCAGGCCCCAATTTCAATTCCTAGCACCACACACAAAAATTTTTTTCTTAAAGTAAAAAATCATCTTATAAAAAGTAGGCTACTGAATTCTTATAAAGTAAATGCTCTTATTGCCACTTTATAGACAAAGAAATGCACATTTGCCAAGTATTACTAAGTGTTCTTTGGGTCTCATCAAATCAAACCCTGCTCCCCTACTTGGAACAGACCATTATTTAACTTTTATGAAATGAAACTGTTTTTACAAATAACTTAGTTTTATTGATTTCTGAAAAGTCTTTTAAATTATATTAATGTACAATCTCTCTTTCTACTTTCTTCTCCCATGTGTAATTTATTTTGAGAAACTTAAATTATTTGCGCTGCAGAATTTTGAACAATGTATATTTTGAGGATTGAATTCCCATGGTATAGTTCAACATGTTGAGCATAAAAGTTTAATCAGATTCAGCTTCATTTTATTCATTCAGTCGGTTGGTCTTAATTGGTGATGGTATTTTTCCATCTGGTGGTCTAGTTGGCTCAGTTTTTGTGATGCTGGTGGGCATATATTATTTTCTTTGAGGATTCTAAATGGTAAACTAGCCCCTAAATCCCTCCATCATTTATCAAATTATATATTTCTGCAAATAAAAAACTTCCCATTTTAATAATTTGATAACATAATGATCAATTTTAAAAAGGAGGGAATATTTTATTTTTTCTTATTTATAAATGACCTAGCTCCCCATCATCGTCCAAATCTAACCAAATCATTTTGTAAGTTATCATTATGGATATACAGACTTAAACACATTCATGTGGTTACTATACTTCAACTTTTACAGGTATTAAAACTGCCCTCACTCAAACCAACAGAAATCTCTTCAAGTTACCTCCTGAGTCTTTGACAGTTTTAATATTACCTTTGCAATTTGCTATTGCAAAATATTTCTAGTGCATCACTATCATTTCCAGCAAGCTTGACATTATTTATTTTTCTAAGAAGTCCTTGTTTCTTTTTGTTACTAATGACATGACAAAACTACAGTTTGGACTACAAGTGTGCTCAACACTACCAACTTCATCAGAGTATCTAGATAAAAGATCAGAATTACCAGTATATACTATACATATAAAGTTTACATGGATATACTTGTGTACTAGTACATAGGTATGCATAGGGTTACACTAATAATGTGCAATTCAAAATCAGAAATAAAAGCTTTTCCTCAAATTGTTTTATTTTGTATTTACATCTTCAAGTAATACAACTACTGCTCCTTCTCTTTTGCGGTTTTCAGAATATGCAAACATGGCATCTTATTTTTTTCTCCCATTGTTCTCATTTATTCAGGTGGTGTTTCACATGCATCTATATTTAATGGTCATCTATAATTAAGACAAGTGAGATGTCACCAAACAGTTTGTTGCCTGAGACTTATTCTCCAGTGGATTCTTCTGGAGGGGTTAATGGGAATAATATTCTCTGATTTCTTACATATTAACAGTTTGTTTGAAGTCCTTATGTAAGAAAATCAGATTGACAAATACTTTCATTTCTTATATATCTGAAATATCCTATTCAGATTTCTTCTACTAAAAATATGCTGTCATAAAGTATGGTGACAATCTTACATTATTTTATTCAAAAAATAATCTATTTTTATCTAAATGTCTAAAGTATTTTTACATTAAATCCTTTAATTTTAAAATGTGTTTTTGTGTTGGCCATCTGAATTCATCTTTTTTAGGTATCAGTACACCCTTTTAATATATATTTTCAAATCTCTTATTTAAAACATTTCAGCAGTTTCCCTGAATTTCTGATCCTATTATTTTAGGGTTCTTTGCTTCATTTTTCTTTATTGACAGTTCTTAATATTTGTATCTTGGATAACTTAAATCTATCACTTTCAGTCTCAGCTTTTCTCATTTCTTTAATCACTAACATTTTGGCATTAATTTTTCTTCCTTTTGCTTTGTACTTCTTCATATGGTCTTACCTACTGAATTTATTTATTTTAACATAACTTCCATTATTAAAATTATTTACTTTCCTTTCTAATTCTACTATGAAATTTGTGAGGTTCTCTACATTTTGATTTAAACTGTTCTCTCACATCCTATGAAGTTTTTTAGTCCATTTCAAATTTTTAAACTGCTTTATGTTGTACTTCCACTATCTCAGAGGGTATCTTTCTATTCATGCCCAACTTCTTTCGGTACTATTTTCATGAACTTTTAGATAATTATTAGTAGCCCCCCTTCAGGTTCTGGAAATATTTTTTCTGTTGTTTTCATGCTGGCCTAGCTTGGATCTTCAATGTCTCCCAAAGGCCATGTATTAGTCTTGCCACCCGCCCTTGGCACTATTAGGCAGTGGTGGCACCTTGGAGGTTGGAACCTAATGAAAGGAAGTTAGGCTACTGGCAGTATGTCCTTGAAGGGGGTGAGGGGATTGAGCTCCTTCCCACTGCCCACCCTCTCTGAGATAGCATGTCTCTTTCACCATATGCTATTTCACAATGAACTTCCTCACCACAAGCTCAGAGGCACTGGACCCAAACAGCTATGAGCTGACATCTCTGAAACTAGGAACCAAAATAAACCTTCTACCTTAGATCTCAGATATTTGCCACAGTGACACAAAGCAGACTAATATGTCTTTAAAAAAAACAGGACAAACTTTTTTCTGAGCTCCACTATCTTGGTTTACCTTTCCCAGTTTTATCTGCACTTTCATGATTACTGGTTACTTTCACTTTCCCTTCATCACTCCCATGGAATTTGAATTTCGTGCACAGAATTTTCTCCTCAAAGTGATACTGTCCTACAAGAGACTATGTTGTTTAATTTCTCATAGAGTCTACACAGTTCTGCCCCTTTTTAAATTTACCTTGGAGCCATCTGCTATCACTGAGTGTAAAAATTCTTGCTCTTCTAGCTGATGTACTCAAGTTGGCCTTCTCAGTTTCCTCAACACTATTATACACTGGATTCCTCAGATGCTTACTTGCTCTTCAGTACATTATTCCACACAGCCAACTATGTGTAATATGTAGACACAGCTACCCGGGATCGAACCTGTGTCCTTGCCCTTGCAAGGCAGGTACCAGAACAACTGAGCTAAATCCCCAGCCCAATACTGTAAATTTTGATAAAATCCTCTGTCATCTACTTATCTCATAAATGTCCATTTGTTATTCTTGTAGCCATTATTTCCCCTGAAATTGCTTTGTTTTTAGTGAACAAAATCAGGGATAGTTAAAAATGAAGCATCTTTTGTAAGTTCATTTCTTCACAGCAACATTCCAGTTTTTGGAGTTAGAACTTCTGGTGGAGGTAGAAATTTCATGTAATATACTTAGCTTTTAAAAAATGCAAGTCCCAGAAACTACGAAGAATCCCTAAGTAATATAATATTTTAATAAAATATTTACTGATGCCACTGAAAGTATAGTAGATACTTTAGTGAAACTTCCTGCACTGGTACATCAAAAATGTTTCAACTTACTCATAGCTCTTTTTTTCTAAATTAAAATCCTTATTGGGACATTATGAATACACATCATCATCGCATCCAACACTGAGAGTTCGTACCAGAATATGACACAATTTGATTCTCATTTTTCCCCTTCCCCCACCCACTCTGAAACCCCCCACTCCCTATATACATAAGGTTTGTTTTCTTTTATTTTATATAGCTTTTTAAAACAGGAGCCTCCTGTTTCACAACCACCCATACCCATCCCTACCTGACCCCAAACTTCAGATTATTTTAATAGTAACAAACACTTAATTGACAGGGAACAAAATTTCAGTTCTAGCTGATCCATTCAGATTCTCTCTTGATCAGTAGTAACTGTATTCAGGTGATGAAACAGTTCACATTAAAAGTTTATTCAGGAAGGAGGATTATAAATTTCAGCCTAGCTTGGCAATTCAGCAAGATCCAGTTTTAAAAAATATGTGGCTCAGTATGAAGACCCAGAGTTTAATTTCAGTACTTTAAGAACAAAATCCATCTTATATTTCAGCCACATTCTGACCACAAAGCAAAGGGAGTGAGTTTGAGAGAGAACTGAAAAAAATGAGTACATTAGGAAGTAAACACAGGAGGTGATGAAGTCACTTTGACTGTATAAGGCAGTAAACAGCCTTGCTTAAATACTCTCCTCGCTCATTCACAGGCTACATAAAGTCTGATTATACATATTTGCTGTAATTGGACACTTAGGATATTTTCTGTTGTATACTCATCATAATTAAATTACCATGATTTTTTGTGAATTTACAGTAAAACACAAAATAATGCTCCAGGATTATAAATAATCGTTTTTCAGGGAAACTAATCTGTGCTATAGTGGAACAAGTCACTGAAACAAACACTCTGAATGTAAACACAACATATATACCTACAATCATGCACAAACCTAAACACATTCCATTTCTTTATTGTAGGTCTACTTCAAACATGAATAGAAATATTTAAGAAGTATTCTACCTCCTGATATTCAATACTCAAACTGCAACTGGCTTTATTTCTTATACCCAAATTTTAAATTAAGTTCTGTTTAGCTCTTCACAGAAATTCCACTGTTTTTCTCAAGAAGTAGATTCTTCAGTGCAGTAGGAAGTCATGTAAATCTAAAAATTCCGAAAATAGGTAGTTTTGGCATTGTCAGCTACAAGTTTTGAAACCTGCATATATACCTAGTAATTTTTATATATTATATAAAGTATAATTTTATATATTATATATAAATATATATAATTTAATATATATTTATAAGTATTTTATATATTATATATAATAATTTATATATACGTAATTTTTATATTATTATAAAGTAAAGAATAAGTTCTTCAGAGACATTTAGTAAACTTCAAAGAAAACTGTCTTAAAAATGTTGAATTATTATGAAGAAAAATACTCACCAAAAGCTATCTCAAAAGAACAAATGAGTGATCTTAAAAGACTGAACTATACTGCTCTAGGGTCATATAATATTGAATGACAGATTACAATTCTAAAAACGACGAATAATGTAATAACATAAATTTTGTTAAATGAAAAGATATTATTTTAGCATATATTTTAAAGGAAATGGGCAATAGCAAGTACTAACGATTATTATTCTGTGAGAAAAATCTCAATCAATTACATATGTACCTTAAGAAAAATCGTATAAACTATCAAATAAATATTCAATAAATAGTATATTACATAACAATTGCAAACTGCTTGTCTTAAGACATAAAAATTATCTTTAGCTTTAGTATTAATTTCATTCCCACCATACATATATGTCAGAGTCGATCGAAAGCCAAGAGAGTTACTTATAAGCACTCTGAAACAGAAGCACCCTAATTCAATACCCACAATGAATCTATACTTTTTAATAAATATCTGGGGTTCTTCACAACAGTTGGACAGTTCTTCTCAGGACAGAGAATAGCATAACATAGTGAAAGAAAGGAAATGGAGAGAGAAAAAATGACAGCATTAGCATGAGTGTATGACCAAGAATGGTCAGGTGGTGGCTGGAGATGTAGCCCAACAGCATAGCACTTGCTTAACAGGTCCAAAAGTCTGATATCAAGCCTAGTACTGAAACAAAAAAAGAGAGGAGAGAGAAGAAAGAAGAGGAGAGAAGGCATGCATAGAGGAGAGGGGGAGAAAGAAAGAGACAGAGATAGAGACTTCTATTGACAAGTACAGAGAACAACACAGGGCAAGTTGTCTTTTATGGATTGGTATCACTGAAGCCATACTATTATCTTTCAACTCAGCCCAGAATATCTGAATTTTTTTTGCAAAAAAATGGCACTCAATTACTGAACCATTTCCCTTACTTCTTCTCCGTACTGATGAGAAGAGATACTGAAGAAAAGGTTTAGATACGTAGCCATGGAAAATATTGGAAAGCAGGCTACAGATGAGCATGCTGACTGTCCAGCATAGGACAGCTGGATGGTATCTAGAAAGAATTTCTTAGAACCTAAAATTGTCATGGACATAACACAGAATCTGAGGCTTTAGAACTTCATGCAATTTTACCTCTCCTTCCCTATATTAGAAAACTTGCTGTAGAATTTATGACTTAGCTTTCATAATAGTATAGGGACTATTATTATCATTTTATTCTACCTTATTCTTTATTTGTTCTATTTTTGAGTATACAGCATTTATAATTTTTTGTAAATTTCAAGAAAAAATATACATTAATACAGAAAAAGGATTTTATGTAATGGAATGCGGAAACATTTAAGATTATTTTTCAATTAGAGTTTAATGAGTTTTTAAAGCTGTAAAAGTAACATATGCTATAGAATAGATATATAGCCAGCATTCTTAGTCCTTAGTAAGAGTTAAAACTTCAAAGAAATCAAACCAATTTTTAAAAAACATTACCTTTTCATTTATTTAAAATTTGTGTAAGTAATTTTTTTAAATGCAAAAAGAACCACCAATAAGCTAGTATTCTTTGAAGTGCATATTATGAGGCCCCTATTTTTAGATAACATATTTAAGCTTTCTTGGAAGGTTTTCAAATATATATGTTTGATATACTATTTGTAGTATTAATAATATTTGGAGAAGTAGGCTCTAAATTGATATAATTTTCAAAGATTATTAATGTTCACCTAGTAATTATAACTGTCTTCACCAAGTAATTAAGTTGAAGGAGGAGGATTTGAAGAAAACTCACATCTTTTTTTTTTTTTTTTTTTTTAGGTTTTTTGAGACAGGGTCTCGCTTTGTGGTTCAGGCTGGCCCTGAGCTCAGCCTCAAACTCACATCACAATCCTCCTGCCTCTGCCTCCCAAGTGCTGGGATTACAGGCGTGAGCCACCACACCCGGCACTTTGGTATGTGGTACTGGTTGCTGCTGGGTGTGGGTCTCCACACCCAGTATTGTTATGTGGTTACCGGGGAATCGAACCCGGGCCCTTGCGCTTGCAAGACAGGCGCCGGAACCACTGAGCTAACTCCCCGGCCCCCAGAAAACTCACATTTTAAAATCAAATTTTTAGATTATTATTGATATTACTAGCAAAATAAATGTGTTCATTTAGAGAAAAAGATATTTGAGAGAAATGACGGATACATTTTACAATAAATAAATTTGTTATCTCAGTGGAGTACCTGGTTTTAGATGCCCACTTTAAGTACCTCAAAGTCTGTGTGGAAAATGGGTTGAGCAGTTGTATCAATAAAGTAGAAGCAGAAAACATAATTTAACCTTTCAAACTGAAACACAAAAATAAGAAAAGAAAGAAATTATGAAAACAGGGCTTTTGTAAATAAAGCAGAAGTGGGGTTAAAGGGATGAGGGAAATGGAGGAAAAAAGTAATCAAGATATACCATGTAAAGGTATACATTCCCTGCGATGAATGGGATTATTATGTTAACCTAAACTGTACTAATAAAATTAAAAATAAAAAATCAAACATATATTTAGAACCTCCCCATAAAATATATACATACATAGAAAGATGAGCAAGAGAATTTAAGAGCAGCAGAAATAGAAGGTATATGCAACTTCTGATTCAGTTACAGTATTTGTCCTTCTAAAAATGACCAGCAAGCCATCTAGCCTCACTTCTCAGCAAACCTGTACACACTTTTAATATAGCATGTAAAATAATGAATTTTACTTGCAGGTTTTTGTGTCATTTTCCCATTAGACTAAAGGCTCCTTGGTGGAAATGATCATATCTTATAAATCATATTATAAGTAGGCAAATTTTTCTTATCTAAAAATATTATAAAATACAAATTTTTGTTCAACTGTACACATCTAAACAAAACATTTTTTCATTTTTTATTTTTAATTGATTTTATTGGGATATTGTATATATACATCATAATCACACTTGACATTGGTAATTTGTATCAGTATATAACACAACTTAACTCTCATTTTCCCATTACCCTGTCCCTCCACATTCCTCCTGCCCTTTTTATATATAAGTTTTGTTTATGGAGACTGGATAAAGAAGACATAGGTTTTTAAAAATAAAATGGAGTATTACTCTGCCATAAAGAATGATAAAGTGGAGTCATTTATATTTAAATGAATGTACTTTGAGAACACACTTATAAGTGAAATAAACGGGTCACAGATATGTAAATATCTTTTCTCTGGTATGAGAAACCCAAGATGTAAATGAGTCCTAAAATATATGATAGATATTGTGAAATAGAACATATTCAAAGGGGTAAGGGTAAATAAGGGAAAGAAAAATTGATGGTAAACAAAGCTGTTTTAAATCTAGATACAATTTGTCATCAAGGAATAATTTTTAAGTTTCAAATAACTATTTTTAAGCTTGTCTTTGGGCAGCTTTAAATTAGCATGATTATTCTCAAATACTATTCTTCAGAATATTTTGTTCTTCGCTTTGTAGATACAAGTAATGACGAAACAAGTAACAACAGTAATACCCAGAGTGAACTCCTGTTCTTCTCTGTGGTAACCCAGTACCAATTAAAGTAAAGCCAAATGCCCGTTTATCTCCTGGCCTAACATCTCCATGCTCATTCTGGTTTACTCTGCTCAGAATTCCACAAAGTGCTGGCCTTGTCCTGTTCTTCTATCCTGCCAATAAGTGCCACTGCATAAGAGTTTTATGTGGATTATATAAATTAATTATTCCAAGAATATTTGAGCATTAACATTAACTCCATTTTATTAAAAGGAAATTAAGGTTCAGAGTGGCATAGTACCTCACAAAAGGTACAACTTGAGGAACAAATTGAGGAACTAGGTTTCAAACTCTTTTCCAGTTGTCACTGGAAAAATTCCTTCCTTCTAATATAGAAAGTGAAAAGCTAAAACAGTATAAAAGACTACTAAATCCATAGACTACCTATAATGGCACCCAAAGCAACTGCTCATCTGCATGATCATTTTGATAATAATTACCCCTTTCTGAAGCTCATAAGTAGAACCTTTTTTAAAATAAATATAATAGCAATTAACTATGTTTTTCAAAGACACTCTAGAATGTGTAATAAGTTAAATCCTCATCACAGTGAATTAATCTTTGCTTCCTTCCATTACTAAAGTTGCTAATGAGCAAAAGACAACAGTATCATCACCTTCTAGTTCAGTATTTCCCCACATTTTCAAAATCTTCTCAGTTAAAGATTCTCATATTACAAATGCTGTATGAGCTATAAGAAAATTTACTTACAAGAAGAGTTCAAAGGAAATTTTAGAAAGTATTGCCTAGTAAACACATCATCATAATGAGAAACTATACAGTGTCCCTGAGAAGACTGGTATTAGAAAAGCCAATGTTCCTCTTTCCAATACCTTTTGCAAGTTCTCCATCTTCAAAATTGTATCATTTACTGGCATTGGCTATGCAATATGTCATTTTAAAAATATGTAAAGAGAAAGCATATATTGAAAATTTTTATTAAAATTGTGGATTCAATGTGTACATTATTTTGGTAATATATATTCTTTTACAAGGACAAACTATGCCATGATTAATAGATACATCACAGGAAACTAAAGTAATTAGAATAAAGAAATCATACCTTCTATCAATAGCTCTTGTCCATGACTGCCAAGAAGTGTACGGGATAGGAATGGGGCAAAGTCTACAAAAATTTCACGAAGAAGAGGAGCAACTTTTTCTAAAGCTCTTTCAAGTTTTGCAGTGATGCTGTTGAAATTAAGACATAAAGACTAATAAATATAATTCAATATAAATTATCAAATAAACTTTATTTCTAATTTAAAATCCTAAAAAGTCATAAAAGTTCAATTCTAGCCCAGGGGGAATACGAACAAGCTTCATGTAGAAGGGATACTGTGTGGTTTCACATACTGTTATAAGGCTAGACAAAAGACATAGATAAGTTATAATGACTATGCTGTGACAAGGAATCAAGAGTTCTGCCATTTGTAAAGGCCAAAGACTGCTCATAGCTCAAGGGTTCTCTGCAAAATGAGTTCTTACATGTTTTATGTGTCTATGCACTAAAAAAAATGGTTTTGAATACCTACCATATTGTCACTGTGTCAGTTACAATGATTTTAACCCTTGCCCTCACGAAGGTATATCCTGGGGAGTTGGACAAGTAATAAATGACTAAAATTCAATTCAATTGTTTTGCCACAGAAGGTACGTACCATCTTAATAAGCCCACTTAATCAATCCTACATTACTATTTGTATTGTTTACTACTGAATTTTAAATTGATGATCTTACCCAATTACTGTTTGGAATTCTTAAGATACTCTGTTACATGATAAGAAAAAGTAAGAGAAGAAAATACTTCCGGTTGCATAAGTGAATAATTTGGTAACAGATCTATTTCTTTTAGAAGTGTTCTGGAATAAGACAACAGATTATACTGGAAATCTGAGTCTGCCACAGGCTTAGAAAAACAAATATAGATGTAAAATAATTTGTAATGGAACACTACTATTAAAAACTCACCTCTAGCATCTGTTATATTTTTAAAGAAAATATACATAGAAAGTAAAGAATAATGTAGGATGCTTGCTTTCTTCACTTAAAAACAGCATGTCTTGAACCTCTGGACAGTTAAAACCTGACCATTCTCCCTTCTATATAACTTTTTCTTCTATCCGGGTAAACAGCATTAGAAAAAAACAAAACACAAAAAAATAAAACCTTGTGAAAT
>PVIR01015811.1:21210-37747 GCA_004026965.1 Petromus typicus
ATAAGGTGAAAGGGGACAATGTTGAGATTGTAACAAAAAAGTAAGGAAACAAATTTTATATATATGGGGGGGGTGGTAGGGTGGGTGGGGCTATGGGAAAAAATGAGAATTAAGTTGTGTCTTATACTGGTACAAATCCCCATTATGGAGTGCAATCATGATGTGTATATTTAATGTACCAATAAAGATAATAAAAAAATAAATAAATAAAACCTTTGAGCAAGTGAAGTTTAGCCATTTCTATACACATTTAATTGTTCAGGAGAAACAATTTTAGGCAAGCAAAAGCGAATTAGATGGGGCCTGTTGGAGGTGCTGAGGACAAGAGATTTCAAGAGTCCACCTACTCTTATTTCTAAAGTTAGCATCTGCTAAAGACAGTGGTTCTCAAGCTACTGAGGAATGGAATCACCTGGAAGACTACTGAACATGCTTCCAGGCACCACCCAAGTGTTTGATTCTCTGTGTTTGATTCCCCTTCCAGGGGACTCAGGATATTTTGAGAATATTCTGATGACAGTACTATTTGTTATCAGTCTATGTTAAACTAACAGCTAGGAAAAAATAGCCTACCTTAAGTCACAGAATAATCATAATAATAGTAAATCTTCTGACTTTCAGGGAGGAACAACAAAGCTTCTTTTTTGTCTGTACAATTTCATTAATTCATTCTAATATCATGTATCAGATTATGTTCTTTAATTTTCTAGCTAAACTAATGTGACTTATAAAGGAATGGAGGTAATTATGAAGGTGAGTATAAGAAAAATCCAGCTAGCTATTATTAATAGATTTTAAATTTAAATTGTGACTGAAACATGGGTAGTTATTTTTACATAAGATTAATGAATATGAATAAAACCACTTCACAAAAAGTCTACATTCTTAGAGTTCCACATCATAGTTATAAGGGTACTGCTTATCTGTCTTATACTCTAATTAAAGCCAGGGATTACATTTTTCTCTTGTTGAGGTCTCTATCCTGTTTTTATAGGTTTGCAAATAATTTACAAGTTTAAGAATTACAAAAAGTGCTACTGTTAATGATTAGGTTAATTCTGATATTCAATTAAACTAAACTGATTATCCCTGTATGTTTGGATATGTAAATATATATTAATTACAAATTACTTTAACTTTGGGAAATATTTCTTAGTGATCCAATCCCTATAAAAGAAATTCCAATTTCTCTTATAACATTTAATAGAATATTATATATAGCAATTCAATAATTTTAATTTTCTTATGAAACAAAAATAATATGTTATATAGCAACAGGTCAAAGATTTTAAATACAGAAAACCATTAATGAATAATACTGCTATTTCTTCATCAAAGAACAGAATACACTGAGCAGAAAAATTTCATTATCAAATTCTGAATTCTAAATTGCTGAAGATGTTTGTGGTTATTGTTATTATTTACAGAATTTCCAAGTGCATTTCCAAGGAAAGCAAATAGTACAGAAAGCATGTGAACTTCATCATTATCTAATTCAAATATCAAAACTTTAGCTTCTAAACTCTTCCTTAGCACCTAGCAATTACAGCTTACTGATGCACTTCCCCCCAGACATACATATTTACTGTCATTGTGTTATCTCAGTTTCCTTTTCAGAGAAACAATGCAAAATTCTCTTTTCTAATACTATGGCATATATGAAAATTTCTTCTGTTAAAATGTAAAAAGTAAGTTAAAACTCGGTTAACATAAGAGAAATTCATGACTTAAATTCTATAAAACTTGATTTTTCTCTTTAATATAAAAAATATATAGCAAAAAGGGCCTTATGGAAATTATTTGGCAGACATATTACTATATTTTACTTACTTTAGGGAAAAACTGAAGAGCAATTATTTTAGTTTTCTTTGAAAATTTATTTTCATTTATTCAAAAAACCATATTCATTAAGTCTAAGACACTGCTCAAAGAAATTATACAGAGATACACTAGTCAGGGAATTTGACCTAACAGTCTTTGAAGGAAGTGTATAATCTTAGTCTTTTAGTAACTTCTTAATATTTGGGAAAATTCTTAGCTGTCAGCATAGAATTTGTAAAGTGGGGCTGAAGTGTGCAGTATTTTAAATGTTTTATTCCCCTCTACCCACTCCACACATTCTTGTCTCTTTCCATCACTCTTACGATGCTTATGATGCTTCATCAATGACTATTTTCACTCTGATTTTTTCTCAACAGCAAATGTGAGCTTTGGAAAGGAAGAACACTACTGCTTTCCATGAAGAAAATTCCTCTTGCATTTTAAGGAATGTATTCAGCACTCTAAAAATACTACCAATTCTAGGAAAACAAACAAAAAAATCCCAAGACAGTAAAAATGCTTCAAATGAAATTTCAGAGCCCTGGATTAAAACCATGTAGCTTAAAATGCAAGAGGTTATTATTCTGTTTTTAAAATAAAGATAAAATTATGTATCATCTTTTATGCATTAAAGTTCTATGAATGGTTCATTTTATGAAACTTACATGAATAAAAATATGTTTAATCCATGGGAGAAAACAATGTATGAACGCCCACAGATAAAAAATCTTACCAAATGTAGGATTTGGCCTCAAAATACATCCAAGACCATGGTGATTATAAGTACTTGAATTGGTTTGCAAATAAAGATTTTCTTACCTTAGTTATAAAGCAAATCTATGTATAAACATAGTTCATAACAAAGTTTCTGTTAAATATTTTAGAAGTCTAGAAAAATTGATCAGTATTTAATATACTACACATTGTGAACGCTTTTATGTTTGTGCTTCTTCATAAAATTACACTACTTCTGGTCTCATTTTTGTATTTTCTTAAGATTCTTAGCACAACTGTATAAATGAACAATATTTGACTTGGGAAAGTTTTAAACTGTGAAATAAAAATAAATAAAAATATGAAGTAATATACCTAAACGGCATAGCTCAGATACAAAGGAATGAGTATATTACTGAACTACATAAGAGTTTTTTTTTTACTAATTAAATGTTTCTATGTAATTTCAGAAGCAGACATAAGTAAATAAAATGATTTGCTTGAGTACATATGGAAGCAAAGACAAGACAAAAAGTTTGAATAATAAAAGCATATAACATTAAATTCTCAATCAGCCATATATCATGACCAGTAACTAATAATTATTGACTTTACTATGATTTTTACTTTATTTAGTTTTCACTACATTTTTAATATGGCATATAGTTCAACATTCTAGAAGGATGAAAACTACATGTATTCAAAATTTTAGAATGTATGATGTAGTAACTGACTGATGGTTTTTTAAAATCTAAGTTTCTAGGGCTAGAGCCACTAAGCAAGATGCTGGGAAATAAAATACTTGCTTACATTATTTTCTCATAATTATATACATTTAAAAGTCACATATCTTATCATTCCTTTTATATAAAATTATATATACATTTCAAATGTACAACGTACATGTTAACACAGTACACGAAATTACAGAAGATTAAGAAATAAAACTAAACCAAATTCTTTCTTTATATGGTAAACAAAATTCCAAGTAAACATTTTTCAAGTTTTAGTAAAATGATTCTTTTTCGCAATGTTTTTAATTATAAAAGCTTTCTGAACAACATTTTTGGGAAGTTTTAAATTGCATCTTTTGTACACAGACTGAAAAGAACTAGAATTAAAAAAGAAAGAATTCTCCTCTTTTGGTCACCCAGTCAAATAAAATGAAAAATCAAAATACTGTGAAATAAAAACATAAATATATATAACTCATTAACTAAGACCAACCAATACCTCTAGTGATGCAAAGACTAAAGCTAACTGCTTATCAACTGAGATTCAAATAAAAATTTTATTACAAAAATGTTTAATATATTGTAGAAAATTAATAGACGTTTCCCTGAAATGACCCTATAGAACATAGAATTTCAGTCCTCAGAAAATTCTGAGGAGGACTAAAGAGTTATGGCTCACGGACCTCCTCAGAAGAAAGCTGCTTAAAATAAGCCCTTCACAAAGAGCAGTCTGTACTCAAACCTGATCAATCAAGGGCTAAAAATACTTAGCTGCCTTCCCTCAACTAGGACCTCACTTCTCTTCAGGCCATTTACTTTTCCTTCAGATCAGTCAAAATTATTTTCCAGTAAATCACCCATATGTCACATTCAATTAAAGCATTTTGTTCTAAAGTTAGCAACTGACTGCTTTTTAGTACATTACTTGGTTCATATGATATTGAGGTGAAAACCATCAACTTACATTCTGAACTTTTAAAAAGAAAATACATGACCTCTAAGTTAGGATAAAGAAAGCTAAAAAGTCACTTTCCCAATAATTACAAGAAAAAGACAGATAATCTACAGAGTCATAACTCTGCTAAGAACTATTAAAGCTGATGTGGAGGCAACTAATTAACCCTGAAATCTGAAATCTGAGGAAATGCAGTAATCTCTGAGAAACAAGTGATGCAAAAAAAACTTGCTTGGTGGAAGCAGAACAGAGGAAAAAGAAATACTGGATATCATATAAACTGATAAGAAGCTTTCTGCTAAAGTTTTAAATAAATCTCTGAAGTTGGAGTGTAGGGTAGTATGAGAGGATAAAATTCTCAAGATTCCAGACAAAAGGTCAGTTTGTAACAATTTTCAGTGTCTTCTCCGCAAATGTCATTAGTGTTGGTGAGAAAGACTAGAGGCACTATGAAAGACTGAAAGCCTTTCTTGATGTTGCAAGCTGAAGGAGGGAGAAGTAAATGCTCCATGAAGGTCACAGGCACTGTCCTTCCTATTCCCTCCAGAGAATAGATAAAAGCCTTAGGAACCTGGGAGAAACGTGGTAGATTCTGTCCCTTTCAGGGGAGAGAAGACCCATTTCCAGTTAGGGAAAGGAAAAGAAAAGCCCCCTACTCTAAGGAGAGATAGGAAATGTCCTGGGCAATGGTATTTAGACATCCAGAGAATCTCAACTACTTGGAGGTAGGCAGAATTACTGGGAACACCCTTAACCTTCAAGAGGTAAGGCAACAGGTGACCAAGACTGAATCTCAACCTGGAAAACAGAGACAAAATCTGTACCCCTAAACACAAGACCCCAACGCTCCCAGTAATAAATAACAGCTGTTCACTCTTGGAAAAGGAGCTTCAGCGAGGTGAATCTATCTTTCTGAAGTATAGGATCAAAAAGCTACTCCTCTCCTCACATAGTATACATAATATATTCCGTAAACACACCCTGGCCAATATATTTACTGATAGCTAGATCTACACCCATATATCTGTATCTGTAGACAATGAGACAGTGTTAAAACAGAATTTTTAAAATGCTAAGTAAATTAGAAAAACTAGTGAATCCACAAAAAAAATCAGAACAAGTGAAATTTTTGTTTTCATTCCTGTTTTCTGGGACATATGGCATAAATATGTAAATATTCATGCACAGTCACTGCAGAGTGAGCTGAAGTAGAATGATACTTCATTACTTGTCTAAAACGTATACCCATTATTCATGAGATAACTTCTTTATGAGATTGTTTCCCACTGTACCTTCTTATCAAGTCAATATGGCCTAAAGATGCATTAGTGGAACTGTGATTGAATAAAGCAACAATTCTTCCATTATTGCAAAGAAAAATGGCTTATAGAAAAAGGAATAACAAGAAAACTGAGAAAAACTGAAAAGTTAACACCTAACAAAACACAAAGTTAGAACAATCTAAAGCCTGTGATCCACTGACCAGCCAAACAATTAGAAAACAACAGATGAATCCCAGGCAAGAATGATTCAAATCTTGTCCCTAAAAAGTCTTACAAGTAGATGTAGGCTTATTTTAAGCATAAATACTACTCTGAGTCATTACTGCTTTATATACAATATATAATTTTCAACCAAAAATTTAAGATATACAAAGTGGCATGAACAAAGATAATCCAAGAGAATCAAAAATCATAGTTATATCAAATTTTGAAACAACCAAAGAATAAAAGATAAAATTATCAAGGTCAAAGTTGGTTGGTCATCAGTTGAAAAGGTAGACACTATCATTAAATAATAAGAATTTCAGCAAAAATAAAAAATATGTATAAATTATTTTTTAAAAGCCCCCACAATAGTAGAAAGGAAAACTACAGTAAGAAAAAAAGATAAAACTTTTAATCTGGTTATCAAAGGCTTCAATGAAATGAAAGAAAGAATCCATTAATTTAAAGATTGGCTAATATCTGTAGTCACATATGTACTGTAGCAGTAATCAATAGCCAAGACATGGAATCAAACTAATTGTCTAGTAATAGATGAATGAATGAAAAGAAAGCATATAGAACCCAATGAGACTCTATATATTTGTCTGCACATATTGAGTAAGAGCTGCTGCTGTGCTGATAGGACTGTGGCAGCCTGGTCTGTATGGGCTTTCCACAGAACTTGGGCCCTATATTCTCATAAGACTAAAGCAGGAGGAGGAGCCCAAAGAGACTCCATCTACTTGTCTGTACACTCTGAATAAGTGTGGCTGCAATGCTGAGACAAAGGCAGATACCCTCTGTGCATGACCTTGCCCTGTATACCACATCAAAAAAGCACTCACTGGAAGAGTGAGGGAATGCTGTTGACTAGAGCCATTGTACCTTCCATGGCAAGTCAGAACTGAGACTGCTTAAGAGCCATTACAGATCCAAGGAGGAAAACCCAAGAAGTAGCCATCTCCTAAGTGTTCCAAATATTAAAAGGAAAGAGACTTATAATAAACAATGTCCAGGCAAGGAATTAAACCAAAAGCATCAGCAAGTGCACACACACATAAAAAAAAAGGAATGAAAAAAAAATTCAAAAACCAGACAAAAAGATCCTCACCACAAGGAAATCTAGGAAAAGGAAAATAGAGTAAATTGACATTCAATCAGTAGGACTCTGAGCAGGTAACAACAGAGAATGTACAAAAGTGGAAATCAGAAATAATTTCTCAGATAAAAACAGCCAGTGTTAATAGTGAAAGTATGATTAATAAGCATAAAGAAGAGAAAGAACATGATAGAATCTTAGCTTATAAAAGTCAGAATCTGTTAAACAGCTTCAACAGATTTCCAGGAAATAAAAGTCTCCAACAAAAGCAGTCAGAGAAAAGAAACAATTCACATACAAAGGAAAGCCCATCAGTTTTCAACACAAACATTCAAGTCAAGGAGATCCTGGAATGAAGTATTTTAGGCTCTAAATGAAAACAACTTTCAGTTTAGATTGATGTATCTTGCAAAACTGTCCCCCAAACTGACAGAGAAATTAGATACTTTCAAGACAAAGGATACCTAAAGAACTTCATAAATACAAAACCTGCACTCCAAAATATTATAAAAATTATCCTAGAAAATGACAATGAGTGTCACAGTCCCATGCAACCCAGCAGAGTAAACTCACCAGGCAATGCAAGAAATGAACGGGAAAGGGGAAGCAGCAAAGAACAACGTCATGACAGGGTGCACTCAGTACATATCAGTTTTAACCATATTGTCAATGGCCTCAATGAGTCAATTAAGAGTCACAGACTGGAAAAATGGATTAGGAAGGTAAATCCAAGTCTAGGCTGTGTACAAGAAATACACCTAGTTAAAAATGAAATCCATATACTGAAACTAATGGATATAAAACAATTCTCCATCCAACAGGAAACCACAAAAAAGTAAGAGTGCCTATCTTACTTGCAGCCAAAGTAGAAACTAATTAAGGGAAACAAAGAAGGATATTATATACTATTAAAGGGAACAATTCAAGAAGAAGAGATGACATTCATAAATATTTATGCATCAATTCTAGTGTACTCAACTATAAATAAATATTAATGGAATGAAAAGCCAGATAAGTATTAATACAATAGTAGTCAGGGACCTGAGCTCAATATCCCACTGTCACAAACAGATTGACTGGACAAAAAAACAATAATTAAATACCCGAAGTGAAACAAAATTTTGAACAAATGGACTTAAGAGATGTCTACAGAGTATTCCACCTCACAAAGTCAGGCTGCACATGGGTCTTTCTCCAAAACAGATCTCATCTTAATTCACAGAGCATGTTTAAGTATATGCAAAGGAATGGAAGTTATCCCCTGTATACTGTCAGACCAAGTACCTGGAAAAATGGATTAGGAAGGTAAATCCAAGTCTAGGCTGTGTACAAGAAATACACCTAATTAAAAATGAAATCCATAGAATGAAAGTAAAAGGATATAAAACAATTCTCCATCTAACAGGAAACCACAAAAAAGAGTGCCTATCTTACTTGCAGCCAAAGTAGGTTTCAAACTGAAACTAATTAAGGGAAATAGGTCTACTTATTTCAAAGTACCTTGAAATTGGAGATCAACACCAAAAGAAATTAAAAGAAACATATAAACTCATGGAAAAAAGAATAATGCTCTCTTTAACAGACAATGGGTCACAGAAGATACTAAACAGTTTCTACAATTAAATGATAATGCTAGTATAACATATAAGAATTATGGGACACAAATGTTGGACAAAAAGCAGTAGCATGAGGAAAATTCATAGGAATGAATGCCAATAGTAGGAAAACCGAGCAAGATCAAATAAACATTATGCTCAAGTGGCAAGAAAAAGATGAACAAAACAAATCCAAAGCTCATACAAGGGAGGAAATTATAAGGATTAAAGCAGAAACTAATGCAATAGCAAGTAAGAGAATGATACAAAAATCAACAAATAGAAGAGTTGGCTCTTGGAAAGAATAAGCAAAATCGATAAACCAATCTTATCAAAAAATTTTTAAAAAAGAAAAAGAAGAAGAAGGAAAAGGCCAAAACCCATGCAGGTAGGAATGGAAAAGGTGAATCCATAGCAGGTCCAGCAGAAATCAATAGCATACTCAGCACCTAGTTTGAAAACCTGTACTGCAAAAGGTTGGAAAACATAGAAGAAATGGACAGATTCCTAGACACACATACACTTTCAAAGTTGAATGAAGAAGATATAAAAATTATAAACAATCTAGAATCAATCAGTGAAATTGAAAACGTAATTAAAAACCTACTCATAAAGAAAAGCCCTGGTCCTAATGGCTCTACTACTGAATTCTACAAGAAATTTAAGGAAGTGCTAATGACTCTACTTCTCAAGCTCTTTAATTAAATTGAAAAGAATGTAGAGTTCAAATTCACTCCTCGAGGCAACTATTAACTGGATTCCAAAAGCAGAGAAAGACCTAATCAAAAAAGAGAACTACAGACAAATCTCCCTAATGAATATATGTGCAAAAATCCCCCATAAAACAATGCCAAACAGAATACAAAGATCATCAAAAGATCACACACAATGACAAAATTAGAATCATCCCAGGAATGCAAGGATGGTTCAACATATATAAATCAATAAATATAATGCATAATACTAGCAGAAGCAAGGACAAGAAACAAATGATTATCTTGACAGATAAAAAAAAAAAAGTTTTGACAAAATCCAATACCCAGTCCTGAATAAAACCTTACAGAATATTGAAATGTAAGGCCTTTTTCTCAACCTTGAAATCTTTCACACTAAAATCACGAATGTTCATTATCATCGTTTCTGTTTAACAGAGTTCTGAAAACACTAGCCCTTAGCAATCAAAGAACAGAAAGCAATAAAAAGTAATAAAGATAAGAAAGTCAAGCTGTCATTATTTGCTCAAGATATCATACTTTCTACAGGAGATTTCAAAAACTCAGCCAAAGGACTGTTTGAGTTTATCACCAGATTCAGTACCGTAGCTGGATACAAAGTAAACATTCAAAAATCAATAGCTTTCCTACACACAAATAATAGACTTTGTAAGACACACATAGGGGAAATAATTTCATTCACAATAACATTCAAAAAATAAATACTGAGGCATCAATAAAAATTAAAAACTACAGCACTCTGATAAAAGAAATAGAAGACCATATTAGAAATTGGAAAGATATCCCTTGTTCCTGGGCAAGAAGAACAAATATTGTCAAAATGCTGATACCTCCAGAAGTGCTACATAGATTAAATGCAATGCCTATTGAAATTCCAGCAGAACACCTCATCTGTCTAGAGAAAATAATCCAAAAAATTATCTAGAATCAGAAGAGATCTAGAATATCAAAAGAAATTCTATGCAACAAGGACATGGTAGGGAGTATTACAATCTCCAAATTCAAACTATACTACAAAGCCATTGTGTTAAGAACTGCATGATACTGGCAAAGAAACAGACCCATGGACCAACAGAACTGATAAAAAGATGTAGAAACAACTGCTGACATACTTAGCCACCTTATATTGGACAAGGAAGACAAATATCCTCAATGGAGAAAAGATAGCTTCTTTAACAAGTGGTGCTGGATGAAGAGAGTTTAAATCTGCCAAAGATTAAAATTAGATCTACATCTCTCACCATGCACTAAAGTGCTATCAAAGAAAGAAAGAAAGTAGGGATTAAAGATATAAATATTTTAAAAAGAGAAACCGAACTCTCAGGAAGATAGGTTAAGTAGAAATCTCAGAGACTGGCATAGGGAAAGATTTTATGAATAAAACCTGAGTGGCATGGAGCTATGAGAAAGAATCAACAACTGGAATCTCATCTTATTAAAAAGTTTCTGCATAGCAAGAGAAACTACCAACAGAATGAAAACACAGCCTACAATGTGGGGTAAAAATTTTACCAGCTGTTTTCAGATAAAGACCTAGTATTTAGAATATATAAAGAACTGGCCTCTAATATTAAGCAATATTTTTCAGATGAAGTAAAAGCAGCTAAGAAACATGAAGAAATATTCTACATCAGTGGTCATATGAGAGATGCAGATGAAAAAAACACTGAGATTTCACCTCACTACACATAGAATGACTGCTTTAACAGATGCTGGCAAGATTGTGAGAAAGGAACCACTGTTGGTGGGAATGTATTCTCATGTAACCACTGTGGAAATCAGAGGGAGATGCTTCAAAAACCTAGGATTAAATGTCCTACTTGATTATACTATTTCTTTGCCATGTATATATGTATGTATGTGTATATATCTATCTATCTATCTATATAGATATATATAGATAGATAGATAGATAGATAATTAAATGCATCATATCACAGAGACACATGTGCACCTATATTTACAGTACCTCAGTTCGCAGTAGCTATATCTTGGAAACAGTACAAATGCTCATCAACTAGCAAGTGGATAAAGATGTGCTTTTTAAAATAAAATGGAGTAGTACTCAGCCATAAAGAATAATAAGTTAGAGACATTTATACCTAAATGGGTAAAACTTGAAGCCATACTCAAAGTGAAATAAATAAGACACAGATGTGTAAATATCTATTGTGAGAAACTGAAAGATACTATGAAGTAGGAAGAAAATCTTTTAATGGAACCGGTAATTGGGTTGGGTTAAGGGAAAACAAAGAAAGAAAAAATCTGATGGTATAAAGGAAACAAAGCTTATGTATACAGGAAGTTTCGGGGCTGAAGGGAAAGCAAGGAAATGGGAAAAATAAGAATCAAAATATGTTATGTGCAGGTACAAATTACCAATGAGAATTGTGATCATAATGTATTCCTAAAATGTACCAATAAACCCAATTTGTTAAAAAAAAAGAAAATATGACATAGTGCCATAAAAATAGGAAATCCTGCCATGTACAACATGGATACACCTGGAAAGTATATTAAGTGAAATAAGCTTAGTACAGAATACAAATACCACATTATCTAACAAATGTATAGATTCTAAAAATGTTGAATCTAAATGAAAGAAATACAGTAGTGTAAGGTTTACCAGTACCTAGAGGATGAAATAAAGGCAGGTACAAGGGAAGTTGGTCAATAGTACACATTTACAATTAGAAAAGAAATTCTTGTTTTCTACTGAATGTAAAGGTAATTTTAATTTAAAAAAATGAAGTACCATGTTTTAAAATATTATATATTATACCTGAAATCTAAGTTTACACAGATAAATTAAATTCCTTCTTTTTATTTTCCTTAAGGAGTGTCTGTTTCCCTGTATTGCCTAGACTGTCCTTAAACTTCTGGGCTCATGATCACTCTGCCTCAATCTCTTGAGTAACTGGGACTGATTTACGCTCATTTCTAAAGGTCAATTGATTGCCCAGAGCAAAAGCACTATTATTTCCTAGTGAGATATATAAAATTAAGATGTATGATAACATTAAATAATATGGAATAAATAGCCTACAAACCATTATAAACATCTACTGTCACACATAAAAGTATAATATTAAAATTTCTTTTTTTTTTTTTTTTAAGGTTTTTTGAGACAGGGTCTCGCTTTTGTAGTTCAGGCTGGCCCTGAGCTCAGCCTCCAACTCACATCACAGCAATCCTCCTGCCTCTGCCTCCCCATGCCCGGCACTGTGATATGTGGTACTGATTGCTGCTGGGTGTGAGTCTCCACACTCAGTATTGTTATAAGGTTACTGGGGATCGAACCAGGGCCCTTGCCCTTGCAAGACAGGCACCAGAACCACTGAGCTAAATCCCTGGCCCCTAATATTAAAATTTCACTGAGATGACAATTATTCATTAGCCAGAGAAAAATTCTGAAAATAGTTTAAAGAGAAGTAAACAATAAATTAATATTACAGAGAAAATGGAATAAAAATATTTCGTCAACCCAATAAAATAAATAAGAGTAAGCAGAGATGGGAAAATTACAATTTTAAAGAAATCCTAAATTGATATTCATCAAATCACATCAATAATGACATTAAATTCTCATGACCTAAAAGAACTTATCAATGAAGATTTTTCAAATAGATTATTCAAAGTAGAAGCCATTGATGTTATCCAAGTAAAAACTGTTGTTTATATAAAATATGGATAAAATTTTATAAAGAAAAGAAAATTATTAAAAAGGAACATTATATAATGACTGAAAATATTTAACTAAATGAGATATTAGAATTTAAACTATATGGCTATGTATTTTACACTTTGAAAAATCCAAGATTAAAATTTTCCAGGACAGTAAAAGAACAGAAATAAAGAATTTCACATAACTGAAATGAAATGTATTTTTAAAAGCTAAGCTCTTTTAACCTTTATGTTCATTCAAATATGAATTTATAAACTACATAAAAATAATTTGGAATCCCAAACAGGCTAATTTTCCTATTAAGAAACTACAAAAAGATGATGAATAGAAGTCAAAAGCAAAATATCTCTGAGTAGACAGCAATAATACAAAAGATCAAATAACTCACCATGTCTCTGGATAATATATTTTTAGAAACCTGAAGAAAATTATTTTGGTGCTTGGAATATTTTCTTCTAAAGATATATTTTGAAAGCATTAGTTGAATGACTCAGAAATTTTAACAAGAGTTTAGAGTTCACCAAGAGGAAAATACTGAGGACAATCTATGATGTAGGCTGGTACACCACGGAAATACACCTAAGGGTAGTGAAAAATCACAATACTGTCATTCTAACCTTGACTACATTACAATCCCTTGGGGTCAGTACTGCCTACAGTATTTTTATAGGAAAATATAAACTGTTTTCCTGAAAAAAAAAACCTCAATTTTTTAGAGTTTTACTAGCATTACAGTCTTTCATCATATATTACAGATACTTCACATTATAATAAAAACAAAAGAAAGTATAAGAAGTTACAATCGAATATTAAAAAGTGAAGATTATAGAGCTAAGGTGAGGAGAAAGCTAACTTGGAGAAAAAGACTGCATAAGTAACTCTATTTACATTCAAGAAAGTTAAAAAGTAAAGAACTAAAAAAATAGTAAATGACTAAACATCAAATGGAAAATTAACTTGTAAAAGTTGAAATGAATAACTCAAAAGAACAGACACAACTAAAGAAAACATTAGGTAATTAATCAAAAGTAAATGTTCAAAATTACTGAGGGAAGAATAGGCGTAATTAAGAATATATGTAAGCAATGTTAAAAATATCTATTTCAAGTATAATTAAATTTCCAGAAAATGGTACAGAATGAGTCAGAGGCAATGGCTGAAAAATTCTGGAAACCTAAAGTCCTCAAACTGCAGAATGTTTTGAGATCTGGGAAGGTAAATTAGAAAGAAAAAAGAAAACACCCGTAGCGTCTGTGTATACCATAGTAGAATTTCTAACCACCAAGAAAATAGAAAATTTAAAAAGTCAACATGGGCATGTAGCACAGAGAAAGGAGACCAGCAGAAGGAAAGATGACAAGGGAAAAGGGAGGTGAAGGAGGCGGACGGAGGGAAAAGGGTTGGACAGGTTTGGGAGGGAGGAGTTGGAGAAGGAGGAAAGGTGAGGTCAGAGAGAGGAAACTAGCTAGTCTAAATGGGAATATGTTTAAAGCACAATAAGAAAGTAAATGTCATTCTAGAATTCGATACTGGTTTAAAATATCCTTCAAATAATGATAGTGTATTTTTAAAAAAGACTTTAGGACAAATAAGAACTGACAGAATTTTGAAGGGGCAACCATGCATTTAATGAAAAACAACAAAGGAGTTTATTCAATAAGGAAAATAATACAAGTTTAAGTCAAACACTCAGGAAGCAATAATAATGAACAGATAATGAGAAACATTTGAGTAAATAAAAAGAAATGCTAACTAATTATAATTTCAGGTGAGGTTTAAACTGAAGGTGCACAGGTCTACATCTGTATGCAAATGTATGGAAAATCTGGAGTACATGAAGTTAGACTATGATAATGTATACTCAATTTCTGGGAAGATATCTTAGATAGTGTTGATAAAATGAGTGTTGCAATCTAGAGGTTGATCACTTAGCACTGATCTCTACACGCATTTTCAGGACCATCAGTCTCAACATTACCTTCCTGATACGATGATTAATTAATGCTTGAATCTGACTGCATCATATGGCATCCAGTGAACTGGTCAAACAGTATTCCAAGTTTGAAGGTATTCCTCAAGGATTACCTAGGGAGTCGGCCAAGTGAGTAAAGCTGACTGCTCCCCACTGTAAGTGCTCCTCATCTCATCAAGGAGACCTGAAAAGGGTAAAGGGCTGAGGGCCAGGGAAAGCATCTGTTGTATTCTCTGGCTGTGACAGTGCTCTTTTCTTTCCGTTCTCTTTCTGTCTGTTTTCTTTTTCCTTCTGGCATGAACATGGTGAATGAAACATCAGTACCTGGGTTCTAAACCACCTGGCTTTTGGCTGGAACATACACTCTTTGCTCTCCTGGTTCCCAGACCCTTATATTTAGACTGGAACTACACACTGGTTTCCCTAGCTCACCAGCTCAACAACTGTAGATATTGGGACTTTTCTTCCTCCATTATCATGTGATCATAGTTCTTATACAGCTTGAGTAATGAGCTGTATTGAGTAATCCAAAAGGCCTGGAAACCAGGAGTATTTTAAATCTCAGATTTTTTTCAGATTTTGAAATATTTGCTTATACATAATGAGACATCTTAGGGATACGATCCAAGGTTAAACACAAATCATTTACGTTACATATATACCTCACAGACAACATGAAAAGCAATTTATACATTATTTTAAATAATTTCACACACACATATATATATGTATATATATGTATGTATATATATGTATACATGTATATATTTGTATGTGTGTATCATGTTGATCCTCAAGAGTTTGTACATTTCATAGCATTTCAGATTTTGGATTGGGGTAATAATAAATCACAGGCATGTATATGCATACATATACATGTAAACACCACAGAATTTTTTTTCTCTAGAGAAATCCAGGAATCCAATAAAGATACAAGGTCTTATACACTAGCGGAAATACATAGAATAAAATCTTCTTGGGTGAGACCTAAAAGTGTGTTTTAATACCCTGTTCATGGTATGTTGAGGCTTGCCAATTTTTAAAGTCTTATTGCACTTTTGCACTAAGCAAAAATAATGTATAACCTGTAATCTAAAGGCTTACTGTTACTTCTCTCTAGTGTTTTGTTTTGTGTTTTTGACGATATGAATCCAACTGACTAGTCACCGCCACAAGTTATCCAATAAAGAAGGCAAGGAGACAGATTCAAATAATATCAGGAATAAAAATAAGAAATATTTGTACCAATTCCAATAATGTTAAAAGAAAATAAGAGAATATTGTGAAATGTATTACATTAAAAGACATGCCAAAATGGACATACAATAGAGTAGAACATATGGAAGAGTTTATTAAATTGAAACCGTTTTAAAAATTTCCCATAAGAGACCCAGGGTTAGATAGTTTTGGTTGGAAAGTTGATTAATTATCTCAGGAAAAAAGGAAACAATCTTATAAAAGTTATCAACTAGCTCACAGAAAAAACAAAATGTAAATTTGTATAAACACCTCATTAATAAAACAGCTTTCATATCACAAAGGGGACTTCAAAAATTCAGAAACTTTGAGTACTGTGCTTAAAAATCAATTAATGCAGTATGTTAGCAGAAAAAAGAAAAAGTTTTCAGTATATGCCAAAAATTATAAGGTAAAATGCAGTACACATAAAAGCATTTTTATTATAAAATACAAAATGCTTTCCATTTAATGAAGCACATCTAATACATAAATGCTAATTAAT
>PVIR01015812.1:0-37467 GCA_004026965.1 Petromus typicus
TGTGTGTGTGTGTGTGTGTGTGTGTGTGTGTGTGTGTGTGTGTTATATGTTTTGTCTGTTTCTGCCACATTGCTGAATTTGGTTATAAATTCTAGGAGTCATGGGATAGAATTTTGGATCTTCTAAGTTCAGGGTCATGTCACCTACAGAAAATGATAACTTGACTTCTTCCTTTCTCATACATATCCCTCTTATTTATTTCCCCTTCCTTCCTGATAGGGCTAATATTTCAAGTACTGTATTGAACAGGAGTGATGATAGTGGACATCCTTGTCCTGTTCCTGGTTTTAAAGGGAAAGTTTTCAGTTTTCCCCTATAGTATAATGTTGTACCAGATTTCTGACAGATGGTTTTGATCAGTTTGAGATACTGTCCTTCTATACCAGTTTTCTTTGTAGCTGTTTAAAAAAAAAAAAAAAAAACGTAAGTAGATGCTGGATTTTGTCAAATGTTTTTTATGCATCTATTGAGCTAATCATGTGATTTTTCTCTTTACTTCTGTTAATGTCATGTATTACATTTATTGATTTACACATGTCAAACCATCCTTGCATCGCTGGAATCAAACCTACTTGGTCATTACATATGGTCTTTTAAGTATGTGTTGTTTTCTACTTGCTTGTATTTTTTTGAGGGCTTTTTTAATGTTTTCATTAAAAAGACTGGCCAGTACTTCTTTTTTTAGTTAGTTCCTTGCCTGTTTGGGGAATCAAGGTAAAAGTATCTTCTAGGAATGACTTTGGAAATTCTTGTTCCCTTTCTATTTCATTGGAGTTTGAAAATACAGTATTAGTGTAAGATCTTCCTGAATTTCTTGCAGAGGTTAGCAGTGAATCCATCAAGACCTGGCTTTTCTTAGTTGGTAGGTTATTTATTACTGCTCTGTTTTTGGTTTTTTGTTTTTGTTTTTAGTTTTTAGAGACAGGGTCTTGCTTTGTATTTCATGCTGGTCCTGAATTCAGCCTCAAAAACTGAGCAGTCCTCCTGCCTCTGCCTCCCGAGTGCTGGGATTACAGACCTGAGCTATCACATCCAGCACTGTGGTATGTGGTACTGATTGCTGCTGGGTGTGAGTCTCCACACCCGGCACTGTTGTATGTGGTTGCCAGGGATCGAACCCAGGACTTCGGACTTGCAAGGCAGACGCCGGAACCACTGAGCTACTGCTTTGGTTTTATTGCTTATTTTTAGATTACTCAGTGGTTTTATATCTTCTTGGTTCAGTTTTGTAATTCATTTGTATGTAGGAATCTATTCATTATTTTTCTGAATTCCCCAATTTATTGGAATGTAGGTCTTAGAAGTAGTTACCAGTAATTTACTGGATTTCACTGATATACATTATGATTTTGCTTTTTTATATTTTTAATTGCATTGAGTCTTTTTCTTTCCTTCTTTTTGTAAAACTGACTAAGGATTTGTTATTTTGATCTTTCATAGAAATGGCCCTTGGATTCAGTGACTTTGTATTGTATTTTTTTCTTGATTTCATTGACTTTTCATCTGATCTTTATAACTTTCTCCTTGAACTACTTTGAACTTGAATTGTTCTTGTTTTTCTAGGACTTTCAGGTTCATCATTAGGGAATGTGTTTGGACTCTCTGTATCTACAGTGTAGATAGTTGCAACTATAAATTTTTCTCTTAGGACTTCTTTCATAGTGTCCCAGAAAGTTCTGCTGTGTTGTGCTTGCATTATCCTTTGAGTCTAGGAACTGTCTCATTTCTTCTTTGATTTCATTTCCATGTGTTTGTATAATTTCTGTGGTTTCTTTTCTTGTCTATTTTTTATTTCATTGTGCTGTGACCTGATAATATGCATGGGATACTTTTGATTCTTTTCTTTAGCATGGTTTATTGGCTAGCAGCATATGGCATTTGGTCTGCTTTGGAGAGAGTTCTATGTGCTGCTAGGAAGAATCTGTACTCAGTGGTTGAATGGAACACTCTGTAATCTATGAAGTCCATATATTGATTTGAATGCTCATAGCAGTCTGTCTTCTCCATCAACAGTCATCGCCTTCACATAGAAACTTCCACGGTTCTGATAACAGCACAGCAGTCTCCTGATTGACCTGGCTTTCTACCAGACCCATCGTACCTCTCCATGAGCAGTATGCACAAACTCTACCCATGTTTTCTATTTTTGGTCACTGTGACATTCTCCTGATTCAAATCACGTAATGATTTCTGGCCACCTTAAAGATAAATGTCCCCAGATGGCAAAGATTATTTCCTAGTCTACCATAATTTTCCCAGCCTCGGTGATGCCTGAGGCAAGTCATGGCCTGTGATGGGGAATAAAGAGAGAGAGGCAGAGCAGCAGTAGGTGCTTCCTCAGAAAGTTCTCATAACTTTGTCCTTGGTCTCACGCTCAACCTAAAACAGCCTCTCTGACCATACACGTACTTCACTTGTTCCAGAAGGGAAACTTTCATGTTATATTGAATATGTATAATGCCCAATATTCAGTTTAGGAAGAAATTAAATATTCCACTCCGTTATCTACATATTTTGTTTTAACATACCAGACTTTGGTAATAACTAGATGTTTGTTTTTTGTATATCTATAAATAGAAAGATAGAAGAAACCTTAGCAGAAACTGAATGTTAGCATATATGTTGTCAGATAGTACAAATGTGCTTGTTGTTTTTTCTGTCCTAAGTTTATCATTTAACACTCATATATTACATATATAAATATATTACATGTTTAAATTAAGGAGTCAATTCAGCAAACTCTACTATAAGGACATATAATAATCCCAGTTATTCCTTTAAATATATAAATACATAAATATAATTAAAGTTTATATCATTAAAATATTTTATTGCATAAAACACCACCATATTTCTCTTTTCCATTATTTATTTTCACGCTCATTGCTTTCATGTGTATGATTCCTCTTTTCCAAGATGGTAGTAATTTAAACTCTCCTTTCCTGTGTGTAACCACAAAATTATAGACTTGTAAAATTCTCCTAGTTTTCTCTTTAATTTTACAGGCAAGTACACTTGTACTTGCCTTTGTGGAAGAATATACATGCTATATTCGATTTCTTATAATAAAAATACTTTATAAAACATTTCATTATCTTGTATTCTTAAACAGTAAAACTGACAGTATGGCAAAATGCTATGCTAGACCCTCTTGTATTTAGAAGACTTTTTTCCTCTCTTAAATAAGCTAAACCCCATAAATTATAGCTGTGTTCTCTTATACAGTTAGCTTATGAGAAAGTCAAGTACATAATTCTTATATACAATATAATATAATTTCTTATATGCAAAGTATATAATTCCTGTGGATGCTCTTCTTTAAGTATTCTTCAAATTAAATATAAGTGACTATTTCTTAAATGTTCTCTTGTTACTCAGGATGAGAAAAATGTATATGCTTTATTGGATTTCTCTGCAAAGCAAATAGATAGAAATAAGTTCACATGGTGTCCTAAGGTTCTCTAGAGTAACAGAACCCACAGAACTCTTGTTGGTGACCATTATTAAAGTGCTTACGTAAGCAGAGGCTATGTTGTCCCACAATAACTGTCTTTTATCTAGAGAGCTAGGGAAACTAGTTCAAGAAGCTAGAAGCCACAGAACCAGAAGACCATGGTGTGGGTCCAAACCAAGGCTGGAGTTCTGGAAGTCTCCTAGAGAATCACTTGTGTGGCCTCGAGTTCAAAGACTTAGCAATCTGGGGTGCAACTTCCATGGATGAGGCCAACAGCACAGTCGTAGCTACCAAAGATGAGTGAGTTTGGAGCATCACGTAACCACCCCGTTCTGTTTTTCCTTCCGTCTGGCTCTACTATCTGTGGGGCACTGTTGGCCACAGTCACAGGGCTCTCTGCCTTCACTGACATTCATGCCAGCCACCTCTAGAAATGCCTCCCCACACGCCCAGAAGCATGCTGTCCCAAGTTTCTGGGCAGCTTCTCACCAGTCAAGTTGACAACCAGCATTTATTGTCACAGGTGAATTTATTGACTACACACACTATGCCTTTCTCCCCAGGCATGAAGAGCAGACCCTCAGAAAATTCCAGATCCCTTGTCACAGCAAAGGATCTGACAATAGATCAGTACTGCCAACTTCAGTAAATCTCCCTAGAAAAAATCTTAGTGGCAGAAATGGAGACATTACTAAAATGACGCTAAGTAGCTTCGCAGTGGCTCACATGTGTGAGCAGTGCTCCTGCCAGTTCTGCGCTGCTGCACTTTACACACATTTTCAGCAGGATCTATTTCTCATCATTTGGGTGATCAGTAATGTATTTTCTTTCATATTCAGATACATTTTAGCTCAGTAACAGCAGCTGTTAAAAGAGTGTATTGCACATCCCAAGAATAATGGGATGCCTCATGTTTTTAATGAGAAAGATAATTATGTAGTTTTATCATAATAGTTATTTTTTATTTCCTAGTTACTTCCCATAATTTTAGTTATCACTGCCTGCAAATTATAAATGAAGATCTTATTTTTGAGCCAAAAGCTTGCCAGTAAAATTGACAGATTTTCAATAACAATCTACATTAGGAGCCATAAAAACATCATTATTCTATTCACTTTCTGGTCTCTCTGCAGCAGTTCCACAAATAATAAATGATGAGAGTGAAGGTTAACAGTAAAGCAATGCCATCAAATAAATCCCTAGGCCAGTTTGGTGGCTACATTGTGTCCATCAGATTGATTTTTTTCCTTTTCTGTGGTACTGCTTTTCTTCCTTCATTTCCCCATCCACTGCACTTAGAAACTAGAGAACAAATGAGGTTATGCAGAACAAATGGCATTCATGACCCATTTTTTAGACATTAAAGACTGTATGTGTCATGTCCCACTCATTCTACATGTGTTATGATGTAAATTTTTTATTCTGCTATGTTCTAAGCAATTTACAATAGTTACCTATCACACACATACAAACATACATTTATATCATCAAAAAATAGTAGCTAATATTTGCACGTTATATGTGTCACTGTACCGAGCTATTTTTCCAGGAAATGGTTTCTTTAATCTTCACAAAGGCCCTAATAGACAGGGACTCTAACTGCACTCATTTCCCAGATGGACAAACTGAGGTTTAGAAGGCCGTGCAGTGCTTCAGAGGCAGCACAGCTTACCTGAGGAGACACAACTTGACCCTGATTGTCCAGCTCTAGAGCCAGTTCCTTCTCTACAGCATGGTGGGCTGTATAAACATGGTAGGCCCAAGGAAAGCAATGGTCCCTCCTTAGGAAACATCCAAACGTAACACTGAATGTGCACTCCTTTTTAATCGCATGTATGTATGTGTTTACGTCTGTATATGTATGTAAGTCACTGAAACAGTGAAAATTGATTTGTTTCTAGGTTAGAGTGAAAATTGTCATTTACTATTTGCCTGGCTTTCCATTTAGAAAATACATTTAAAAGAAAAAATGTTCTTGTTCTTGCATTGCTTTGGTCATGCTAATGAGATGGAGGGCTCCTAGCAAACCAGCCTTGTGGTTATTCTACAGTGCTGTATCCCTGGGTTCAGAGATAATTTGACACATGTTAATGTATAGGAAATGATAGCTATTTTTATTTTGTTGTTAGCGATATGTAGGTATAGGTCTGTTATCTGTGCTGGGTAACATTCTACTCTAAATCGCTTAGAATGTTGGTGAACCTAGGATGATGTTACTGACAAGGACAAAGACAGTCGTTAAAAAGCATCCTAGTCATTCTTTGCTTCCACCTTCTGTCAGAGGACTCTGTCATCAGATGTATCCAGAAAGCTGTTTATTATCAACCTTCTCATTGTTCTGTGAAAATAAAACAAGAGCACAAAAATAACCTTGAAACCTTCCACCACAAATGAGCTTGAAGTGCCTGGCTATTCAGCAAAATACACAGTCTAAAGAATAATACTCGGTGTACCTGTAAGGGTACATATATATAATAAAGAGTAGCGAGACCAGAGTTAGAGAGAGCAGCAGCCTTGCGTTCACCCTTCTCTTCTTTTAAGAGGCTTTCAGGCAAAGACAGGTCCCAGAAACCATTGGGGTATTTCAGGAGAATCTTTTAGAGTCGCTCCCCGAACACTACAGAGGCCCAGGTCTCCTCTCCCTCCTGGTCACCCTATCAGAAGTTAGCATTCCATGTCACACCTGAGACTGACCTCAAGCAGCAGCTTCAAAAGTCAACAGCTGGCAGGAGGCTGATCTTTGGTGAGGGGATAGACACACAGACTTTGCTTGCCAGTTTGACAAAACTCAGACTCGTAATTTTATCTCTGCCCACCATGTCCCTACAATCTATTGCTGTCATCTGCAAATAAGACCAGTTTAGTTTTAACAGGATATAAAATCATCGAAGGCATCAAGCCTTGCCTCATGTCAAAAAGAAATTGCAAGAAATGAAACATTCTTCAAGAAGATAGTGTCCTTTAAAAAAGAAGCCCAGCTAGGTATGGTGGTGCACACTTGTAATCCCAGCATTTGGGGAGGTTGAGCCAGGAGGATCCCCATTCTAACCCAGTGTAGGCAATGTAGTGAGACTCTGTCTCAAACTAAAAGACAGAAAAAGGGCTGGGAACATAATGTAGCTAGTGTGAAGGCCCTGGGCTTTCCCCCGTATAAAAAATAGTTCATGCTCATTGGGATCCTAGTAATCACCATTCTCCCATCTGTTACTTGTATCTGAGACTGTATGAAGATGCGTTCCCTCAGAGCATACTGTTTACTAACTCCACAGAGAGATTTTCTCCCAGCTGCCACAGCCCTATAGGGATGACTTTTTAAAAGTTCTTTATTGAGATTGTTTCACACAACATAGAATTCATCCTTCTTCATCATATATCTCAATAGCTTTGAGTGTTTTCAGAGAACTGAGAAAGCATTGCTACTAATTGTCAGCCATTTTTATCACTCCATGAGAAATTCCATACCCAGAAGGGATCAATACTACTCCTTCCCCAAGCTCCTGAGCACTACTGGCCTATATTTGTTCTGTTGCTCTGCCTATTTCCTATAGATGGAATTATATGATGTGTAGCCTTATGTGTCTGACTTTTTTTACTCGGCCTAATGATTTCAAGGCCCATGCATGCCATAACCCCTCATTCCTTTGTATGCCTAAACCCATTCTCTGGTGTGCCGTATTTCTTGTATTTGCTATGGACATTTGGATTGCTTCTACTTCTTAACTGTTATGAATCATGATGCTATGAACAGTCATGGGCAATTTTCCACATGAATGTACATTTTCAGTACTTTGGATGTATATATATAGAGAGAGAGCCAAGAGTCAAATTGCTAGGTAGTATGGAACTCCACGTGTAAGTTTTGAGGAACTGCCCAACCGTTTCCAAAGTGACTGCACCATTTTTCCTTGCTACCGGCAAGTGCATAAAGGTTCACTTAAGGCTCCTAGTCAGCGCTTCTTCTTGACTACCTTTTGCACTTAAGCTGTCCTGGACGTAAGAAGTGGCATATCACTGTTATTTCAATTTGCATTTCTCTAACAACTAATGATTTTGAGCATCTTTTTGTGTGTTTACTAGCTATTTATCTATTTGGAGGCATGTCTATTCAAATGCTTTTTTTAAAATATTGTCTTTGTTCAGCCTTAGGAGTTTTAATATCGCTTGGATAAAAGTTCCTTGCCAAATATATGATTTGTAAATATTTTCTCCCACTCTGTGGTTTACCTTTTTGTTTCTTTATGCTCCCTTTTCGAGCTTAAAAGTTTCTAATTTTGATGGTCTAATTTATCTAATTTTTTTCTTCTCTTCCTTTGCATGTAGTATTACATCTTAAAAACCATTACCTGATATGATGCCACAAAGACTTATTCCTATGTTTTCTTGTAAAACTTACAGTTCCAACTGTTAAATTCAGTTCTGTGATCCATGCCGAGTTAGTTTTTTGGGGGAGGTAGGGGTCTGCCTATGTTTTTAACTGTGGATCACCAACTGTACTGACACCATTTGTTTTGAAAACACTATTCTTTCCTTATTGAATTATGGCACACATAAGAGCCGACACCCCTGCACGTCTTAGTTCTCTCCCACTGGTCTATACACCTGTCCCTATGCTGATGCCACACTGTTTTGATTATTATAGTCTATGAAATCAGGAAGTATGAATTCCCCAACTGTGCTCTGACTTTTCCACATTTTTGCTGTGCCGGGTCCATTGTATGTGAGCTTAAGGCTCAGCTTGTTACTTCCTACAAAAACAAGCAGCAGGGTTTTGGTAGGGATTGTGTATGGTTTGGGAAAGTGAAATTGCTGGGAGGCTCTGGGGACCTCTCGGAGGTAGCCCACCCTAAAGCAGCACCTCAGTCACTGGACCAAGCATTTCTGGGGAGTGTGGGATGCATGCTGCTTCCTTCTTTCCTTGCCTTCTGGCTTATGATTTGAATGATTCTGTGTTGTGTCTCCCTGCCTGCCGTGTTCCCTGCCATTGCATCCCAGCATCCTTCCCAGAGGCCCGAGGGAGTGGGTCCACCCAATCTTGCACTGGAGCCTCCAGAACTATAAACTAAATGAACTTCTGCCTATATGTTATGCCTCTCAGATGTTTCACCGTAATGACGCCAGACTAACAGGATTATATCAGGTCTGAAGATCGTTTCAAAGCATATTGCCATCATAGCAATATTAAGCCATCCAATCTGTAGTATGTTTCTACTTTTTAAGTCCTTTAAATTTCTTTTAGCAGTTTGTAGTTTTCACTGTACAAATCTCAAGTTCATTTTGTTAAATTTATTCCTAAGTATTTTATTCTTTTCAATGCTACAGTGAATAAAATTACTTTCTTGGGCCGGGGATTTAGCTCAATGGTTCTGGTGCCTGTTTTGCAAGCACAAGGGCCCAGGTTTGATCCCCAGTAACCACATACAATACTGGGCATGGAGACTCACACCCAGCACCAATCAGTACCACATACCACAGTGCCGGGCGTGGTGACTCATGTCTGTAATCCCAGCACTCAGGTGGCAGAGGCAAGAGGATTGCTGCTATGAGTCTGAGGCTGAGCTCAGGGCCAGCCTGAACTACAAAGCGAGACCCTGTCTCAAAAGAAAAAAAGAATTACTTTCTTAATTTTATTTTTATTTGTTCACTGCTAGTATATAGAAATACAGTTCAGTTTTATATATATTTTTAGCTTGAAACTTTGGTGAGTTTTTTTTATTAGTTTTTGTGGATTTCTTATTATTTTCTATACATAGTACCATGTAATTGTAAAGAAAGATAATTTTGTTTCTTCTTTTTCAATATGAATGCCTTTTATTTGTCTTATTCTTTTTTTTCTATTTTCAAGGTAGTTTAGGTCTAGTACTTAGACCATTGTGACTCCACTGTTGAACTTTAACATAGATATAATAAGTTTAGACAGGCTGAGAAGGATACTGTTAGTAGGACTCATAGAAAATGGTCTTGAGGCAAGATCTTAAGAGTTATCCTGGGACTCAATGTCCTTATGTTACTGTGAATGCAGTGTGCAGAGTCCTCTGCTGGCTCTCATTGCAGTCCACGCGTTTGGAGCACTGCCATGTTGGAAATCTCTGTCCCTCAGCGGGGCTTGTAAATCACAGAGTCTCCAGGTGATCAAATACAACTGTTTTGGCTCTACTTCTGGATGAGCAAGAGAATCTCCTCTTCTTTCTAGCTCCTAGCAGGTCAGAGATCCTCCTACATGCCAGGGATACATCACTAAGAGAAAAGGTCTCTATCCTCAAAGTCCTCTACCCAATGGGAAACAGACCACAAACAAACAAATATGTAAAATAATTATAAACTATGATAAGGGTGTGGGAGGAAACAGAGTGATATAAAAGAGTGGCAGAGTTGGCAGAGTGGTGAGTAGGTTTTTTGAAATGGGTACCTTCAAAGCATGGGTGTGGCTGGCACACATGGTGGTCGAGAGGAAAGTGGACAAGAAATAAAGGGTGAACAGGGCCCCAGTCATGGGAGTTGGGGGATCCATAGTGAGGAGGGTGATCTTCTTCCTAGAGCAGTGGCAAGTCTTTGAGGGTTGTTCAGTAAGGGACATGTGGTCCTGATTTACCTTCAGTGGTTTCCTCCGCTTGTGTCAAGAACAGATGCAACAGGGTGGGAGTGGATGCAGGAGTGGAATGAGGCTTTACAGTAACAGAATAGCATGCAGAGCAGTGCTAGAAATGTGAGTGCTGGGCCTGGGGGACGTGGAGAACAGGAAACAAGTAGAGCTGGGCACCGTGCCCGGGCTTAGAACTTGAACAGCTGGACAGAAGGTAACATTGCTCACCAGGCTATGAAGGACTGCAGGAGGGACTTACCCATCAAGTGGTCACCAGAGTACCGCGGTTAGGAGAGGTAAGTGGCTGTCTCATTGAAAATCTGTGCTATTGCAAGTCCAGTGTGAAGAAAATTATGGTAAAGGAAAATTAAAGGCTTTTAGTAAAGAAGGTATAGAACTGTCTTTCTAATCCCCTGATTTGGAAAAATATTAGCAATTCTTAGGGTATGTCTACTGAAATTGATTTGCTAACTATTCAGTAAACTCTTCCTTGCAATGTTTTATTCATATTTTAATAGAGTTCTCTATTAGTAAGTTCAGATATTTTTAATTAAGAAAGAGGTACAGCCCCCTGGGTAACAATGCAACCATGTAGATAGCTGGTAATTAAACTTTTCCACACCTATAACTGCATTCAAACAATTGTGAATAAGTTATTTTAAACCTGCAAATGTGTTTATGTGCATCTTGAAACAAACAAACAAAAGATTTATAGAGCAGGCTTTGTAGCTCCAGAAAATATCTGAGCTGTTCAAGAATGGTTTCATACTCTCATAAGAAAAACAAAATAAACAACCCATTACAAATTCAGGTATTCTCTTTAGAAGGAAAAAACGTGACTTTTTATAGGGAAAGTATTGTAAAATGAATCATATAACTTTGGACTTTAATATTCACATCTCTGTTTTGAATATCAAAACAATTACAGAAAAAAACTTTTAAAGATATTTTAGGCCATAGTGTAATCTGAGCCAGTTTTTTTCATTTAATTGTCAAGCTGTGTTGGGTGATGTAAAAGGATTAGTAGCTTCACTGACTCCCTGATTTATTTGTGCCCAGAACTGGAGCAGGAAATATCCATCAACGTATTTTTTGAAACTTAATAAAAGTTATGCAGTTTGTGCTCTACAAATTTAAAAGAGAGTGAATTTGTAAATTGAGGATTTTAAAGCATTGTTCTATGTAAGTTCTGCATTTTCTAAGGTATATAATACTTTTTGTTGAAAGGAAAGCCATCTGTCTCACTTCAAATCTGACACAGAAGTATGCCATTTGCAGCCGTTTTCCCACAGTGCCCCATTGTTTAAGGAATTCATGAATGTCCTTCTGACCCATTTCTTGCTTCAGCTACAGTAACACTGCATTGCTTCAAAACATCCATTTCAAGGTCAGGTTGCCCTGCACACTGACAGAGGTTCGTCATCCTGGCCCCGCTGTGCAGGTGCACTCAGAGGTGACTCCTCCTCCTTCGGAAGTTTCTCCCACTATCCTTGTGCTGCTCTGAGCCCCCCAGTAGCCAGCCTTCCCCAAACAAGGCCCGCCCTCTGCGAGTCTGTCTGCGTTTTTACCCTTCCAAACTGAGAAGTCACGCGCAGTGGACACTGCCTTTCAGCACCAGCTGAGTCCCACAGACCTGGATTCAGGTCCTGACTTGCTCCTTCTTCCCTCTGCGGTCCTGGACCTGTCTACAGACCTCCTCAGTAATCTCCTGTATAAACCTGGCAGAAATAACACTCATTCTGTTGTTCTTCATGTAAAACGAGAAGGTGTGCGTAGAACACCGCCCATTGCAGAGTAGTTAGAAATGTAAACCTGTTGGCCTGGTATTCAAAGCAAATGAAGCTTTTCCAAATTCCTAAAATTCCAGAAGTTAATCACAGACACCGCTCGGTGTGTGGTAGCTAGAAGGTGTGTACATCTTGCTTTCGGTAGTTGAGGCAGTGCTCCTGTATCCTGGAGTCAGTGTATCCCTTCTGCAAGATGGCAGATTGGTGTCTTCTCAGGGAAACCCTAAGAGTGTTTAGAAACAGGAAGTGGCATCTCGGGTCATTCCACCCAGACCAGCCTGTGCGCGCACGCGCGTGCTGCCTCGACCGTCCGCAGAGCAGAGCTGCAGGCACCGCTCTTTGTGGCTGATGGGCAGGGAGTAGAGTCGGAGTCCGAGCAGAACTGGTAGGAAGGAGTTTCATAACCCGTAGCTCTAGCCATGGGAAGAATATTTCGTTTATTAAATTGGACACTCCTACTAATAATGGCTTTTGGAAAACACACTGATACCTGAGATTTTATCAAAACTGTACTCTTTCCGCATCTCTGAAAAGATAAGGTCACTATCTCAGTTTTATCTGTCAGTGTACTGTGGGAAATACTGCTGAAACCTCAGAATTTAGTGATTAAATAACAATTGTGCTGCCAGGAAAAGGATTTGAATCGGACACAGAAACTTCCCACGGGGGGAACCTGCTCTTCGGGGAGTTTCCAGTGCAAACTCCTGCTGTTTCTTTGCCTTACTTTGCATCCACTGTTTAATCTAGTTCAGGTAAAGGCAAAATGGTCTAGAATAGAAGCATGCTCATATAAACAGGGAATTATGAGCACGCTTTCAAGCGATAGTACAGAATTGTGTGGCTCGTGAGGTCATTTGGTTATGACTTCGCTGCACAGCTCAGTGTACAGAATGCAGCCGTCACTGTATTGAAGGGCATATTCAGGTTTTCAGAAAGTCTGAGAAGACGGAAGACTTGACAAAAAGGGGCTAACATGCACGTACCGTCTGGCCAAAACCTCAGCTCTCCAGCGTCCCAGGACTAAGGTCAGCGTCCTGTTCTGCACACATTCACTGTAAAAATTTACCCTCACCACCTTCCCCAATTTAACTGGGCTCGAGCCGGACTCCTCTTCCCTGTGTGGGGCAGACGGCAGGCGGAGTTTCCTAAACACTGAGTCAGAAGCCTTTGACCAGGAGCCTTCCTGTGATGTGGATGCTGCAGGGCACCTCCCGCGTGCCAGGCCATGCCAGGGCACTCCGGCCCGGCCCAACCCTGTCGTGCAGGTTTTATTATTCCTGTGTGACAGACAGCTAAGCAGAGAGGCTTGACCTTCCTCACATCCAAGTGACAAGACAGTGTCCAACCTGTGACATCCTCTACCACGGTGAACAGCTGTCTTCAATTAGAGGTCACTGAAAAAATTCTGTGGCCAGTAAAACTATGAACTGCTATTGCCACTTTTAGCTTTTTTTTTTTTTTTAATTATTATTTGAGACAATGTCTCACTGTGCATTTCAGGCTGGCCTCAAATCCATGGCAGTCCTCCTCCTCAGCTTCCTGAGTGCCGGGACTACAGGCACACAGCACCACATCTGGCACACTTTAAAGTATTCTGGCGTATGTAAGTCCACCCAAGATTCAGATTATGTGTCGCAATTGTATTGCAATTAAACTGCTTTTCATTCTGAACATCTTCAGCTCAGGTTACCGTCTTCTCCCTCCAGTTTTCCTCCCTCTGCTATTTTCACTTCTGTAAGCAGTCTCGGTAATTGTTTTCCTCCTGAGCCTTTAAACGATATTTTAAGCTGCATCTATTGAATGGCTCCGAGTCATCTGTGTCCAAGGCTGCATTTGCATTGAAGACGGTATTTCTTGAATGTAATGTGAGGGCTAATTCACCTTGGTTTTACCAGATTCTTTTCAGTGTACAGTTAGTTCTCAAACTCAGGGCAGATGCTGGAAAATTAAAATTTGTTTTCACCTCACTATGAAGTTAATAAAAAGCTCAGCTATATTTGTCATGTAATTCTTTCTGAAGATTATCAAGCTATCAAGGCAAAATGTATGGAGCTATATTTCTAGTTAGGTCAAAGGTTAGAAGGATATTCTATGCAAATAGAATAGCATATCAGTTTAAAGGTCTTTTAAAAACTTTTTTCATGCCCACCCTCTCCGAAATGAAGAATCGTATATATGAAAGTTATCTCTGTCTTTACAAGGAATTCTGCTAACATGGAGTCTCCCCCTAGTAGATTATGAAGTACAGGCTATATCCAATGTTTTCCAGGGTCTCCAGGTGACAGACAGAAAGCTGTGTGACAGATACGCAGCAACATGGGTCAGGGTACACCTCAGGCCACGTGACTGACTCCTGACATAAAACAGTCCCTGATCGATCCCACCAGTTGATTCTTTCACATGGACGGTCCTTTGATTTACACTGTGCAAAGGGTATCACGTCCCTCACATTGAGCAGAGATTTTCTAGCTGTGCTGTGGCTGCTCTTTGGGCTTTACCCTGTCCCTCTGCCTTGTGAAGACGAAGGCTGTGAGCTGCCCGAGCTGTGAGCAAGCTGGTAAACACAGGGTCGCCTGCGGCTCGCACTGTGCTGCCTCTCATCATTCCTGCTGTTCCTGGGCCTGCTTCCCTGTAAATCGGAGCACACTCTGCAGGGCGACCAGCCCGGGAACTAGAAGCACATTTTCAGGAGCGCTGGCTGGTGGAGAGATGCACTGGGACACTAACTTAACATTGGGTATTATTGGAATTGTCACTGTAGGGATTAAACTCTGTCTGCCATAGCAAAGAAGAGGAAATCAGTCCTCAAGTTAGAATGGTACTGGAAATGAGCTTTGAGAAATCAACTTTCCACTTTTCTTGCTAGCACACAGGGGTTAAAAAAAAACTTGCAAAACATCTTAATTATAGCGACAAATTTCTTAACATAAATGTGCATCTAAACCACCACTGAAGCTGACTCCCCAGCTAAATTTACAGTTTTTTCACTGGCACTGCCCAGAATGAGTGGCCAGTAGCGATCGCTTTCTAAGAAATGCTGTGCCAGTGACTCCTTTGTTCTTTTGATGATGAACAACAACACACATCAAAAGCGTGCACTTGATGCATTCACACAAAGACAATAGACCCAAGTGACCATCACCCAAGTCAAGACGGAGCACACTGCAGGACCCGGGGCCACCTAGGGTCACTCCTGGTCACTGTCCCCTCACAGCTGACCTTCCCCGAGATTGGTTTTACCACTATCAGTTCTCCTACCTAACATTTTGTTCAATAAGATACAATACGCTACTCCTTTCGTCGCTGTATACTACTCCACTGAATGAATGGGGCATCATTTATGTATCGATTTTACTGAACAAATGGAGAGTTTGCACTTGGTAACTATTAAGATGTCTTTTGGTAGAAGCTCTGTCTTTAAGATTTAGACAGAAAGCCACTTCATCTTGCAATAAAGCTATAGGTATTTTCATTCTTGTGGCTTTGCATTAAATGAGTCTTTTTCGTTTCTTTTTGCAGCAAGATGTTCCCTACACCAAGGGAGTCAGGCAACGTCACAAGAGCTTTTATAGGCTCCAGTGTAGGAATACCATTCCCAGTTGTCTCCCCATCCTGTTCTTTTTCTGTCTACAAATAACAGGGTCAGACTCTCACTTTGGTCTTGCCACATGGCCAGGTCACGTTTTTCTCCACACAACCCCTGTAAATTTAGCCTTGTTTTACCCATCGTTCATTTATGGAACTGAGTCTTGTCTGAAGCTCACAAAATTCTATGCTGAAAAATTCTATTCTAAGCTGTTCTGTCTTAAAATCTTGAGAACTGGAATTGGACAAAAGGCATTAGGTAAAAAGGTAGCTTTTTGTTCTTTGTAGAATTTTTCTCTGCTAGAGTTGTAAACTTTCCTTTTAATCATTACCAAGGCTCTGTGTGATTATTACTATACTTAGGTGTACACTACCTATTAGGGCTGTGTCTAGATGCCCCTCAAAGCCTCATGCAGTTTTAGGGTGTTTTTTGCAGATGGCTGAATATAGAGTGTACGATGCTGGGACTGATTCATGGCACAGTGCTAGGCCCAAAGGTGCTAGGATTAAGGGTGTGAGTGCTGCCTACCCCACTTTGTCTGGATAAGATAAAAGGGGCACAAAGATGTTGCTAAGATCTCTTGTTGCTTTGCTACCTTTGGATCACCATGAACCATTGCCCTCTGCTGTGTGCCACCCTGCCTTGGAGCCAGTCAGTTACAGACCGAAACCTCTACAAAGCGAGCTAAATAAACCTTTACCTTTTTAACTTTGGATGCCAGGTATTTTGTCTCAGAGAGAAAAGTAACTCACTCACCACCTTATCTATAATCATTTCCTTAGCGTTCTCATTTACTCTGCTTGTTGTAAGGCCTCTAAAACAAGACCCACATAATAATTGTTTCTGCGACTCTGCTAACTCGGGCTCGTGATATCTGGAAAAAGATCAGCAAATGACTTTGACTTAGGGAGCAAAGGACTTGCCTAAAAATCTGAGCACAGCCAGGTAGTATAGCCTTCAGCCCATTGCTTCCTTCCTAAAACAAATCTGATTGATAATACTATCTTTCCCACAAGGATATTTTGAACCAGAATTGAGTCATACATAACATCTGAGCCTGTCGGAGTTAGAACGACATACAGCACTTTACCTCTCAACAGTTGTGTAATTTAGTTAGATGACACCTTTTGCTGGAGTCCACTTTAATGTGAAGACTTTATTCTAAGCCTCCTTTAAAGAATAATAATAATAAATGATTTAGCCTGTCTGCTGATTTTGAAATGGCTTAGGAGATTGCAAATCAAAAATGTCTTGGAGAACTAAGTTAATTACCTGTCTCTGCCACCGCTTGCTCTGTGCGTGACCCTAACGGAAGCCACCTTCTTTGCTCTGCTCATGTTTGGCTGCCCCTCCAGAGTGTGGTCAGAGTACATTTTACTGTTGTATGAAGTAAAATCATGGAAATGCAGCGTTGTAAGCAAAGAGCCTGAATTGCTCCTGGTGTGGACTAGGGTCTCAGTAAGTATTTGTGGAGCAAATTAATGACTCAGTCTACGTCCTTTCAACCACAGCAGGTTACTGCAGTCATCCAGCCAGCGGGAGCCCCCGCACTGCCTGTGGTTTAGTACTGCTAGTGACAGGGCCCCTCTGAGGACCACTGATTCCATCCTCGGCAACCCTGGGCACTGCCGAAGGCCGCCTGGGCTTGTACACAGGTTCCGTAATTCTGCGGGAGAGTTGTCTCGTGGTGTTCTCCACCACGGGACATTTAATTCCTGGGATGTCTGCCTTTCTAGACCAGGAGTTCCGTGAGGACAGTGCCCCTAGTTTCTTTGTGCTCCCCGATCCTGGCATGGTACAGAGAAGATAAAAGAGCAGGACGAGGGGACTAGGGACAAGAGAAAATTGTCACAATTACACATCTGCTGATTGTCAAATCCGTGATCCCTGAAAGCGATGTTTTCACCCCAGTGCCAGTGCCAGCCCGTTCAGATTCAGGAGGAAAACTGTAAAGCTATCGTCATTTATGCTTTCAAATACCATTTTAAATTTTATTTTTGTATATGTTTTATACTATAGATTTTTTTAATTAAATTATGCAAAGTTTAATTTATAAACACATTGAGTAATTAGAAGCAACTTGTATTATTCAGCTTTTCACTGCACTGACAAATACCTGAGATAGTCAGCTTGTAAAAAGAAAAGGCTTATTCTGACTTCCAGGCTCAGAGCTGTCGGTCCGGGACTGTTGGGTCCCACTGTTTGGGGCCTTGGCAAAAGGCAGCACATGTGCAGCAACACATGAGAGCACAGTTCACCTGGGGAGCAAGTTGCGAATGAAAGGAAGAGAAGAGAGAAGCCGCACTGTCTTCCTCAGGCCAGCCCGTGAACCAAGGCCTCACACTCGGCCCCACCTCCTACAGCTTGCACCCTCCCAGAAACGCCCTGGTCTGGGGCCACACCTTTAACCCGGGAGCCTTTGGGAGGTAATGACAATCCCAAGTACAACGTAGCATTTTCGGATGAAGTTTCCCTCCTAAGTTTGCCTACTGCTAGTACAGCTGTTTTTCAGGACCTCTGCTAAGTAGCTGTCATGCCCTGCATTGCTTGATGGAGTGTACTAAATATTCAGTGGTGTGTGCTGTGATCTCCATTTTATAGAAAGAGACTGAGGTGTTGAGAGGTTGGGAAATCCTCCTGGTCACACACAGCTGGGAAGTGGAAGCGTGAGGCCCAGACTCAGCTCTGCCTCTCCTGCCACATAGTCTTGTTTTTCTGTCTTAGCACCCAGAGTTTCTTTCAGATCCAGTACAGGCGTTTGGGTTAAGTAAACAAGTGGGGTGGATAAATGACTCAGGCTAAGTATATATAAAAAATTCTTAAGGAAACTGAATTTTAAAGTGCCATTTTTCATGTTGGTAATGCCAAGCTAAATACTATTCCTCTGTGACATACTTGTTGGCAGAAAGAAGCAAAGGGCAGCAAGTTACTTGTCACCTTTGTGCAGAGTCCAGCGGCTAATATTCTCACTGTCACATCTGATACCAAACCACCTCATTTATTGAGGCATAATTCATAGACCATAAAATTTACCTTTTTAAAGTAGCCAATCCAGGAAGTCTTAATGTATGCTGTGACCACAGTCATGACTTCATTCCTGACTGTTTTCATTACCCCAGCAGAAGCCATTCGCCCCGTAGCAGGCCCTTCGAAGCTCCCGGCAACCACTAGTCCACTTTCTGCCTGTGTGTTCTGCCTGCTCTGGCCTTTTCATGTAAATGGACTTGCAGAGCATGTGGTCTTGGTGCATGGCTTCTTTCACTTCGCTTATATTTTCAAAGTTCACAGATTGTAATATGTATTTATTTCTCTTTATGACCGATTTATATTCCATAATATGAATAAACAAAAATCTATTCATCAGCTGATGCACATTTGGTTGTTTTCACTTTCTGCTAGAAATAGTGCAGCTGTACAGATTGGCGAACATGTTGTTTGGTTTGATTTGGTTTGGGTTAGTCTTTGAGATAGAGTCTTGCTATGTACTTCAGGTGGCCTTGAACTCATTATGTAACGAAGGCTGGCCTTGAACTCCCAGTGATCCTCCTGCCTCAGCCTCCTGAGAGCTAAGATTACAGACATACGCCACTATGGCTGGCTTCATGTATATGTGTTTTTGTATGCATGTATACTTTCACGTCTCTGGATATATAAAGAGAAGTGAATTGCTGAGTCCTACGGATACTCTGTGTTTAACATTTTGACGAACTACCAAACCATTTTCCAAAGCAATTGTACTGCTTTATGTTCCAACTTAGCAGTGTGCACGAGCCCCAGTGTCTCCGTGTGCTTGCCAACCCTTGTTATTGTCTGTTTCTATTATTATCATTCTCGTGGAAATGAAGCCTCTCTTCTCACTGTGGTTTTGAGTTGTATTTCTCTAAGGACAAAGATTTTGAGTATGTCTCCATGTTTTTATTGTCCCCTCAACTACTTTTGAATTTAATATCTTTCCTCTTTATTGTCTTTTGTGTAGAATATATATTTCTTCTTGTGATATTTGTTTTTCCCCAGCACCTCTCTCCCAGCATTTTAAGTACTCATAAATCCACCTGCAGATTGCTGGTCTGTCCTGATGCCAATCTGCCACGAATAGAAGAATGTGGCTGAGTTTCTGCTGGCAACTTTCCAGAGAATGTCCACATCATATTATTAGATAATAAGCTTTTAAAAGCCTCAAATTATGATGATGGCAAGGGATGCTTTGTTTAAAAAGCATCAAATGACAGAAGAACTAAAAATTGTTTTCAAAATTATATTTTCTTAACTTTATATCCCCGTGAGGGAAGGGGGGGATTAATAGAGACTTTCAAAACACTAAGTAGAGAGATTTGAACATTAAGAATTCCGTGTGTCTTGGAAAAAGTGTGTTGAATACAATCAGTATTTCCAGATGTACAAAAAAATTTCATAATTGTCTTTAAGTTATATAGGAGTTATGGCTATAAATCAGTGTCCTCGGAAGATGCTGACAGGCAATGTTGAAATTAATGCTTGCTCTCAAACTTCATTTAGGTCCAAAATTAAGAAAATTAGAAGTCTTGAAATTTTATATACCAATTTCTGTATATTGGAATAGTAGTTATATTGGCTTCTAGTAGTCTTGTTTCTACAGTGTAATGTGTTTTGTAGTTCAAACCCAGTCTGAACAATATAATGAGACCTTGCCTCCAAATAAGCGATTTTAAAAAGATCTAGAGATGTTCCAAAGGCCCCAGGTTCAAGCCCCAGTACCCCACCACTACCAAAATAAACGACTTCCAGTTTTTCTTTATTCAGCCCACAAAGAGTGGTTGAGCACCTGCTAGTCCTCAGTGGGACTGAGGCAGTCATGATTCTCCCATCTGCCAAGTCCATAGTCCACCGTGACGTTTAAGACAGTTACAGAGCTGCAGAATTCTTCTTAAAATGTGATGAGTGTTAGAAATGAGACTATTTGAGTCGTATGGAAGCACATGGTAGAAGTGCTGGTTCAATCTGTAGCCGTCAGAAAGGCTTCCCTGAGGAAGAGACATAGCATGTGGTGCCTCAGTGATGCCGAGCTGCCAGCCGCACAGTAAACAGCACTAGCATGTACCAGGCAGGAGCTTGGCACTGTTGAGAACTTCAGCAAAGGCCTTGTAGCTGACACCGGGGATGAAAGACAAGCTTAGGCAGGTAGAGTGGACAGCTCAGGAGATGTAAAAAGGATTCAGGCCTCTGTCAGCAGGAAGCCATCATAGGAGTTTAGGCTGTGGAGTAGCCTTCATTGGTAACCCAGAAAATTAAGACCAAGTGACCCTTTGTTCTGCTATTTTCCCCTCTCCCGGTCAGGAGTACAACTGGAGAAACTATCAGCCCAGCCAAATGAGTGAGTCTGAGTTGCAGATGTTAGCAAGCCTACGCCGGCAGCAGAATGAAGAGCTGGAGGACCCTGGGCCCCCCTGTGGCCTGAGTGCGTCCCAGGTCGACAACTGCAACGTCAGCATGAGCAGCAGTAGTGATGACACGACCACCTGGAACTCCTGCCTGCCACCCGTGAGTGTTGCACTTCCCATTCATCTCATCACCTTCTCATCCAGCGAGCAGCTTTGGGAAAACTAGAGTCAAAATGAGAACACTCCCCCCAGGGGATGGTCACAGCTTATTGTAAAGCTGTTTTTGGATTGGAAATTAGGAAGTGTCATTGTCTTTTCTTAATTGTCTTATTACTCTTGTAAAATGAGGGCATGATCATTGGTTGTCTTGGTCCATTTGATGCTGCTATAACAGAATACAGGAGACTAGGTGATTTAAAAACAACACAAAGAACAGAGATTTGTTTCCTATACTTTCAGAGGTTGGGAAGGCCAAGGTCAAAAAGTTTCCATTTGCTAAGGGGCTGCTGTCTGCATCCTCCATGAAGAACACAGAGGGTGAGATACAGAGAGTGGGGAGGTGGTGGGAGGAGGCTGAATTAACCCTCCAATAGAGTACACATTCCCATGGTAACTGATCCACCACACAGAAATGGTCAGGCAGCGCCTCCGACCGACCACTTCCCAAGGATCCCCCCTCTCAATACTGTTCCTTTGGCAGTGATGTTTATAACACATGGACTTCCGGGGAGAGTGTGACAGCAGTGATATAGAAAGCTATACATTGAGAGGAAAAATTAATTTTTCTATAAACTCTGAGTATAATGTCTGCCACACAAAAGATGCTATCTGTTAAATAAACACTTATTACATGAATGACCAAAAGGGAAAAGACTGTGGATCTGCCAAGCATGGCTCAGATGAGAGGGCACAAAAGGACTTCTTCAGGCGCACGCAGGTAATTACTGAGCCCGCCTTGGATGAGACGTGTTGAGCGGCTCGGTGGATCCTGATGAGTACACAGTGCACACGCTTTCGGTGTGGCTGCCACTCCCCAGGGGCAGCAGACAAGCTGGAGCAGTTTCAGTCTTCCTGTTTCTTGAGCGAGGGTCCCAAAGCAGAACCCAGCGTGTCAGCTCAGGCCAGTGTCTGCAGCATTCACCTCAAGGCCATGGCTGACTTGAATAAAGAAAACCAAGCATGCATACCAGTAGGACAGAATACCTGTACAGGACAGGAAACATCCTGAGGCAGAATAATAAAATAATTAGTGTATAGCAACAGTAATCAGAGCTACCATGTTCTGAATAAGCCACATTGAACATCACATCAAACATTAAAACATGCTTTCATCCAACAGTAAATATAGTTTTTTGCTATCAAACTTTTGAAGAAAAATATAAAATCATATGACTTTGATTCACATTTATATATAGCTAAAGACTGAGTTGCAGTATAGCCGATAGTGGATGTTATCTCTTAAGTATTTAATAAATACTAATTTTGTAATATAATTTTTGTATCTTGAAGCCGGTCTTTCCCAGGTCCCCAACCCTTTGTAGATCTTGGGAGTCCCCGAGGCCCTGGCTCGCAGTGCTAACGTGTGTTCCATCCGTACTCCTTTGCAGCCGCCCTGAGTGCCAAGTACAGCTAGCATTCCCTCTCCAGATGTGAAGACTGAGGTCTAGAGGAGCGACACCTGGCATGGCTCGAGCTCCTGACCACTGTGATGTGACTGGCCCTGAGCTCAGCCTCAAACTCACAGCCATCCTCCTGCCTCTGCCTCCCAAGTGCTGGGATTACAAGTGTGAGCCACCATGCCCAGCATGCTGGTGTGTGGTTTTCCAGTGCTGTGCTTACACGCATGAGTCACCACACCCGGCACTGTGGTACATGGTTACTCAGGCCCTTGAGCTTGCCGGGCAGACGCCGGAACCACTGAGCTAAATCCCCGGCCCGACCACTTCTTAATATTATAAATAATGTAGTGGTCGGATGTGTGCTAACGATACCCCAGGCAAGGTATGATTTCTGTGCTGTGGAGAGAACCTGCAAGTCTTCAATGGAAGAGGAATTCCAGATGGTTTCACAGAGATGTGAAAGGGGAAGAAATACCCATCCTTACTAAGTGCCTGTTAGCTCCACCTTGTGCACCCTCCGAGGCACACGCCTCAGTTGTACTTTCGTGAGGCACTTGAACATGTACCTGTGTCCTCCCTCCTCTGGCTTCAGAGCACTCTTACAGCCAAGATCAGAAGAGTCAGTTGCAGATTTTTGCTACTGCAGTTGATCACAGAGCTGAAACATGCCTTTCTTATAAAATATTCCTCAGCAGCCAGTTGCACCACAAGTCAGAGAACAGTGGCCTCCTGATGGAGCTCATTCTGTCACGAAGCAGCTCAGAGGCCAGCGTTCAGAGGGCAGCAGAGCAATGATTATTTGTGGACTGGGAAGTCTGAACTCCTGGTTGCCCAGGATACTGTGTTCTCATCACTGTCTTGTTCTGGCGAGGACAGAAGTCTCCTGCATGACAACCATTCTGCTCTAAAAGTTGACAGCCAAAAATAACACCATTAGTAATGAACTTAATAACCCTCTATCTGTAAACAGTGCCTTTTTTAGACAGAGGAAATACTAAAAAATCCTACCTCTGGCATTCACAAGATATTTTTATTATTGCGACAAAGTCAGCCTCCTCCGATATTAAAACTATACGCAAATAGGAAATTGCATTCCTTAACACACTCTGCATCCTGCTGCTCATCTAGGGTTTAAATAGAGCCATTTGCAAGCATTGTTGCTGTCTGAGAGCTCACACTCTTCTCTATAGAAATTGGAGAGAGACAGTGAAGGAGAAATGAGAGAGCTCACAATTTTTATTATCAAAACAATATCCTATCCTCTTCACAGCAAGTGCAACCACCATTCACAATGGTGTGGGCAAGAATACCATCTCGTCCACTCTTTTATTACCCACCTCCACTGGTCTCCACAGCCTTTCCTCTGCAGCCTGACTACCAAGTGCCACAGCCTTGCCATGTTAGTTTCCACTTGAATCCCTTAACCAGCTCTCCTCATCTCTGCCTCCAGCCCAAGCACCATAGCCTGATGGTTAGGAGCATCTGTTCTTGGTTCAAATCCTTCAGCCTTATAAAACACTTTGAACTATTTGGAAAACATAATATGCACTCAAAGCCTAGTTTCCATTCTTATCTATACAAGATGTTTTAGTTACTTTTATTGTTGCTGAGACAAAATACTCGACAACCAAAGTTCAAGGAAGAAAAGTTTATTTAGCTCACAGTTTGTAGAGGATCAGTCCATAATCAGGTGGCTCCAAAGGAGGCATAGCAGGCAGGCAGGACAGAGAAGAAAAAAATTCATGGTGGGCAGAAGGTAGCAAAGCAAGCATGGAATGGCCACAGCTCTTTCTGTCCCTTCTTATCCAGGCTGTGTAGGGCAGGCAGCACTCACATCTTTAATGCTAGTATATTTAATCCTAGCATTGCACCATGAATAGATCTCAAAGTCACATACTCTGGATCCAGCCACCTCTGAAAAAGCCCCACTTATGACCACATTTGCAGGAGACACAAGCCATAGCGCTAGTGATCTCTCTAAAGCCCAGGTTCAGTCTCTTCAATCTCTTCATAAAGACCTTCGGTGGCTCCCCATTATGTCTCTAGTTTGTCACACAGGGTCCCCATGACCCGAAACCTCCTCCATCTCAGCTGCATCTCTTATTGCTCCCCATCTTTCACTCCATGTTTTAGTTTCAGTTATAATTTCTTAAATGCATTGTAACTATATAGAGCACATTACCCATGATTTTCCCCCAAAATAGCTCCAAAGCCCTCTGTCCCCTTCTGCAGACCTCTCTGTGAGGGACATTCCTTTCTGTGTTCCCGTAGCACCAGGAATATCTCCATATGAACCTTCTGTTGCTTGTCTGTCTCATATTAATTCACTGCTCATATTTTTAAGTGATGCAATATGCTATGGAGTAGGCTGAGTGCTGGGACATAAAGTAAAATACAGAAATCTTGAGATACTTACAGTTGCAGGGGAGTGAACGATAACAAGAGAGTTACAGAAACATGTGAGAAGGAGTACTCCGTTCTGCCCGTGGCTTCAGGGACACTTTGGTAGAAAGGGCAGTAGTTAAGCCACACTCAAGAATGCATCCAAGTTCACCATGTGGACGAGAGGAAGAAGGAGTTTCAGGCTCTGAAAAGGAACACAGTTCAGTTCATGAAGCTGAGCACAGTCTCCTTCACAAAATGTCCTCCTCCTGGTGCCTGCGTCTCCGTCAGCCTGCGTAACATGCATCACCGGTTCTGTCCTCCCTCTGGACTCTGGTCCTGAAGCTGACACAGAACGAAGTCAGGGACACAGTAGTGTGGAACAAAGAAAGCATGGTGGTCTCTCCGTCTGCAGACTTAGAGTGCTTTGTGATTTGGGGGGCTGTACTCCCACATGGGGAAGATGGCTGTGGTCACATTTGTCCCGTGATGCAGAGTTTGTGAGCAACAGCAGAACTTTGCTGAGCATGTTTGTGACCAAATTGTTTCCAAGCCAAGGTATTACAATACAGTTATCAGAAAGAACAAACAAAAGCCCTTGCTAACCTCAGAGAGCTTGGAGGGAGGTTGTCAAGGAAGAGCCTAGATCCAGGGGTTTGTGTGCTTCTGATGTGCACGTGAAAATGAGAGTGGAACAGCGAGAGTGCGGCTGTAAGGGTTCCGGCCTCAGGAGGAGCAGACTTCCCTCGCGGCCCAGCTTCCCAGGGCCTGTCTCAGTTTACTTGGGCCTTGTCCTTTGAAACAGTGTGGTTGCGGTTTTTTAGCCAGGCCTGTGTCGTCAGAGGCCAGCCTTCCCCTGCCGCCTAGCTTCCCGGGGCAGGCGTCGGGACCTCTTTCACCTGTGCCCTGTCTTCCCAGGCTTCTCCCAGTTTACTGGAGTCGCTGTCCCGACTGTCTGCTGTTTCTCTGTATCCTGGTCTCAACTTGAAATGCATTTTACCTGTCTCACCTCCACACAACATAGCAGGCAGGAGAATTGCTCTCTACTCCAGCAGGTTTTGCTTTGTTTGCATCTTGGCTAACTTCTTTATTAAAGCCTTGATGTTTTAGAGCAGTTTTAAGTTCACACAAAACTGAGAGAAAAGTATATATTTCCAAATGACCTTCCCTCCTACCCTTGTGCATAGCTTTCCCCATTACAAGCAGGCTCAGTCCAGCACTGACCTGGGCAGCAACTTACCAGCCCACCTCCACCGCCAAAGGCCTGGCTGTGAGCTCCTAGAAGACTGAGCGGGCCTCAGACTCCTCACACCTTCCAAACTGGGCACGGAGCCTGGATGAAGCCCCACTGCTACTGTCAGTCACTGATTGAATGAGTCCATCAGAAATACCAAAAGTTCTTTTTTTACTCTACAATAGGTAATATTCTTCCAAAAATCCAGTATAAACATCAGATTTGTTCTGCTGAAATAATTCTGTGTGACATAGATGGTGTTTCATATTCACAATTTTATAAGTGGTTACTAAATAGACATCCAGAAGAAAATCCCTCTCTGAGTAGAGTCTAATGCCCTGCAGTGAAAAAGAGAGATATACACAGGTTGCATTCAGTGTAGTGTCCTTACCTGACGACATCACACACACACATTGCGGTCAGAAACCAGAAAGCGAAGCACAGGAAAATGAGGAGTCTTCCACAGGATCTATTGTGTGTACTATGTTTTGATTCTTTGGCTTTCCTCAATCTCTGTACAGTTCAGAATAATATGTGCTGTTTAAACAGTATTTAGATATAATAAATTAGTCATTTAAAAGTTTAATTAAATGTAGCCATATTTCTCATAGCAAATTGGCTTTTGTAGGCATCTCTTGCTAAATAAATCACGTCTACTGAGAAATCCATTGGCCTTTGGCAGAAAAATTTTTCACAGTTCCTAACCTAGAACCAAATTCAATTAAAACATTACTTCACAAATTCTGTGTTAACCAGACTACAGCTAATCAATGTGGGGAGTTCTGTCTGGGATAGCCCTTGAGATCTATTCAAAATCTGAACTCCAGGCAGCCTTACGTGAAGACCTGGGAGTTAGTTACAATGAATTTTTAAGTGAGTTTTATCTTGGTGAGAGATTTTGGCAGCAGCATGGAGTGTGTGTCTGGGTTTTCTCTTTAAGCAAGAGGGTAGTGAGACAGACACAGTGTCCTGTGATGAGCAGAAGCACACAAATCCCACGTGAGCCCTGTCCCAGCTCTGCCACTAACTGGCAGCGCCGATAAAGGGGAGGGGGTGCCAAGAAGGCGTCCTGTGTGGCCACTGTGTGAACCGCATGGGCGTGGGGTGCATGCGGCTCATCCCCCGAGGGTGTCCCCTCAAAGGGCCACTTGAGGACTGGGAAGAGCTTTCTAGGATACTTTCCCTTTCTGCGGCATCGAGAGCTGAAGGGAGGCAGCAATTCTCCTGTGGTGCTTGTTTGGAAGTGAGCTTAAACAGGGGACTAGCAGAGCTTTATGTTTTCTTCCTTCCCTCTACAGAGAGCAGACTGTGATGTACGCGCCAGCCTCAGGGCGGACCCAATGCCATTTCCCCTTCCACTTAGGAAATTCCCTCACCTTAACCTAATACCGAGTACACAAGTCTTCCAAGCTTGCCTGAATAAAAGGGGAAAAAAATGTTAAAGCTCATTGCAAACATCCATCAACATGACAGACATGTGGAACAGCACAATATTTAGAGAAAAACGAGGCAAACCTCACTTAATAAAATTAGAAGCATATGGTGAGTTTCCTAGACAAGTTACTTATAGTCTTGATTAACCTTGTAACACTACTGCCGCTTCCGTTGGTTTTACATAAAGACAGAGAAGCACTGTCTTTACCTTCGAACATAGCAGGATCATCTCATCATGTGTTCTCTCGTTTAGCCTCCACTTCTCTCCCTCACCCCAACATTCCTAGCAGCTTGATCAGAGAAAAGCAGAACCGCGTGTGCTTGGCAGCCCTAATTTTGTGAGTGCAGATTCCCTGGCACAAGTGCGTAGCAACAGCGCCACCAAAGGGACGAGGCTCACATCCTCGGATCTGCTCGCCGAGCTCAACAGCGAGTCTGTTTGGCGAGATAGTTCCTGCCTGCAGCGTGTTCAGGATGTATAATTTAATGGCATTTCAGGTGCCTTACAGCTAATAGATCTTAATTTCTTCTGATCTACAGATTCATTAACTTCTCAGCTCTCTTTAGGTGTAATGAGCTTACTTTTCATCCCCTAAACTAAAAGGGTAAGTAGTTAAATCAGACGAGCAGATGTGCGTACACAGCTCCAGACACGACACACGAAAACTGACAGGCGAGTCTGTGTGACGCGTGTATGTCAGGGAGGAAAGGCCAACACGTGCAGGATACTGTGTCTGCTACTGAACGTCACCCCATGAAACAAACTCGCCTTACTCTCAGGATACTCAGTTATATCATTATGTTTGTCTCACATTTATTAGTGTGCAAAACTTACTTTCTTTAATTTAAGTATATAGCAATATATCATAGGATTAAATCAATGCATTTAATTTATGGTAAGGAAATAGTCTTAGATATTTTAAATAAATGTGTTTTAGGATCACTTCTTTTTTCCCTGCCATAAACTGAAAGGATTTTGCCAGGATTTTTGTGTCTGACACTCTCCTTGAACTCCCGGGCTGGATTAAGCCCTGAAAGGGTGAGAGAAGGTGAGCGGTGAGGTCTGCTGGCTCGGTCCTCGGCTCCTCTCCTCCCGGCGGGTGTGACCTTGGGTTAGCGCCCCAGTCTCAGAATCCGCAGCTGTAATAAGGAACTGTTAATTCTGTCTACTAGAGAATTGCCATGAGGACCAAAGGAGATCACACTGATCAAGAATTAGCATCGAGAAGGGCTCAGCAAATACTAGGCCCTGCTCTTGCACTGTTTGTTATTCATTGTTCTGTGTAGATACTGGTTGCTGAGTCTTTGTTTCTGCTGATGGCGGTATTCTCTACATATAGCTGAGTCCCAAAATCAACATCCGTTTTATTTTGTTTTATTGATACTTTCACTGGATGTTACCTACCTAAAAATATATTTACTGCTGTATATGTACAGAAACATCGATGGAGGGGGAGTATCTTTTCCTCACCCGTCCTGTGTTACTAGCCAAGGCCCCTGGTAGCAAAAGGCAACTTAACAAATGTATTTAATATCGATCTTACATAACTGAAAACCTCCATGTGATGACCCACATAAATGGTCAGATATGTATTTTTATGCCAGGTTTGCCAGGTGGAATTTTGTGAGGAGATATTAGAAAACTGAGAGAAACACAGCAAAGCACTGGTTTCATCTTCTCTGTGACGCTGTCATCAGAAATGAGGGAGCTTCCTCTGTCTGTCCGGGCACAGGGACAGCGCCTCCTCGTGGATGTCTTAGGACCTGCCTCCGAGAGGAGCAGGAAAGCTTTGCTTTGTTTTCAGACCTGTTTCGGGGAAAGGTGGCAGAGGCCTTCTTGCGTCTGCGGTTTGCTCACGTTAGGGCGCCTTATTTTGGAGTAGCATGTCCTGTCCTCCGCCAGACAGCCAGTCACTCACCTTTGTACCTGCTTATGCCTGCAGCGCCTATAGGTGTGAAAGTCTTCCTTTTGTTATTCTTGTTTTCTCATGCTTAATATCACTACACATTACGCACGTGAACTTTGTGGATTGTGGTTTGTGCTAAGGTGTCACTAAGTCTCTTTTATATAAACATGAGCAAAGATAGAGTGGGGCCGGTCTACAGTGAGAGGTGGATGGCAGGCAGGGTGCTCCTTCCCTGAGCGCAGGCGGAGTTGTTGGAAATAAGGCCTGGGAAGAAACAGTGGTAGTAACATGAAATTAAGAAATGGACATGTGGCTTAATATATTTACTGCTTTGTAATACTTTGAGGTTATGGAAATGCCTCTGAAAATAAACAGGCAGAATGCGATTCACTGGAGGCCTGAGCGCAGCTGAAACACCGAACAATACCAGTGCCTGTATAGGGAATGCTCCTACTCCGGTGTGAGCTGGTGCAGAGAACCGCTCAGCTCCCGGCTTGCTAATTTTTTTTACCATAAAATAATAACGCCTAAATCACACAACTACATTTCACTTGCAAATCGCTGAAAGTCTGTATTTCTCTAGTGAGATCAAATATGCCTGTTGACATGTTTTTCCTTCCACTGTTCTCCAAGCTGTTGTTTCTTGTTACTGAAATGGTAGTGCATTGATATAGGTTCAATTACCACAGTATCTGAGGACATTTAAATGCACACTGCATCACAGGTAGTCAGGCTAAGTGACTGGCCTTGAACTCTTGATTATCAGACAGGATGTTTGGTTTAAATTAAGGGAATGCTTCCAAGAAATTATAGAAGGAGACAATTTACTCTCAAGAATTCCCAGCACCTATGCAATTAATATTTTAGGGACCATTAAAATAAAAATATCTAGAATATAAGAGATACAGGCTCTTTACATATAAACATCACAGCCACAGTTTTCCTCACTCGGGTCAGCATCATGGGGCCATACTATTGTGTATGAGGCAGCTTTGACACCAACCTCTTTGTGTAAAGAAGTAACATTTCAAATGCAATTCAAAAATCTATACCAGCCAGCATGGTTCACACGTGTAATTGTAGGACTCAGGAGGCTGAGGCAGGAGGATCGCCGTGAGTTCAAGGCCAGCCTGGGCTACATAGTGAATTCTGGTCAGTCTGAACTATATAGATAGACCTTGTCTCATAAAACAAAACAAAACAAAAAAGTATACCAAACTTCAACTTATGATAAAATGAGAATGTTAAAAATGTGATGTTGTATTAAGATTATATTGTTGTTAACCACATAAGAAAAAACGTAAGAGCCAATGTTCAAAAGAGAATTTATATTAGGTATAATAGAAATGTTTTCCTTTACAGAATAAAGGAAAAAGTTCCATTAGACGCAAGTATTTGAGGCTACAAAAGATGTAGTTTTTTGGCCGTGTTATAAAATAGTAATTTACAGGTTTCTTGTTAAGGAAAAATTTGAGATTTCGCCTTTTTGTTAGATGCTAGCGTCACTTTTCTCAGCTCATTCATCAGTGTCCACAGATGTATTATACACTTGGGAAAATGACTACCTCGACCTAAACTTGCGTGTGTAATTCTCACTAATGGTAACAATAACCTTGCAGACTGACACTGAGGCATCGGTAGGTTTCTAGGTCTCCAGTTTATGGCTCATGTCTTCACTGTGGCCCTTCGGCCCCCACATGCCTCTTTTTGTTTTGCTCGTCTGGAATTATCATCCAACATTAGTAGCATAAAAATTCCACAAGGAGGAAGATTCTGACAAATGAATTTTAATTAGAATGTAGATGCCACTGAGTGCAGTCATTGTCAACTAAAATAAATCGTACATACTTGTGTATAGTATCTGCTGTTTGTTGGATCTCCCTAAAAACATTTGCCTCTTATCGGAAGTAAACCCAGCCCCTCACTGCAGATTGTATCTCAGAAAAACTACAGTACTGAGAATCTCTGTGAAAAAATATATAAAGAGCACTGCTCTGATTGATACCTACCTCACAAGTCTTTTGTCCTTTACAGCCTGTCAACCAAGGTCGTCACTATCAGAAAGAAATGAATCCACCTTCTCCTTCTAACCCCCGGTAAGAATTATTAGTAATCTAAATGGCCTTTTTAAACAAATCGGAAAATTATGGGTTTTCTTGGTTTTGTGAAATTGTTCTCCAAAGCATCTAAAGAGTTTCCAAAGTTCTTTTGTTTTGAAATCCTGCTTTGTCTACTTTTCTTATTAAACCTGGGCAGTAGTGATGACAGTGTACTCACTGTGGGACTGACTGAACGAAGTATCTACGCAGACTACTTCAGGCATAATAACTACACATAGTGTTTTGAAGAAGTTCAAATGGGCTAACACTGGAAAGATTCGTAGTACGGTCTTAGTACAGAGTGAGCTCTCTTTAAGTACCACTTTATTTGTTATTTTCTGTGCATAAATATTTTAATAGATGTTTGGTTGTGAATACCTTTTAGACATAAATTCATTTATTTATAATATATATAAATATAGCTGTATAATTCAAATGGCCATTCACTTTTTCATAAATTCAAAAGTTTATGATCCCAAAATTATTCTATTAGAAAATATCCTTGGCATCTCGATTATTCATCAGTATAGAAAAACCTCATAATTTTAGCCTGACTGGGAGTAAGCAAGTCTAAACTGAGCTTTTTAAGAGAAGCTTTCGGATAGTTATATAAGCTAGTTTTTCGTATAAGTCAATACCAGGAATTTACTGCAAAGTCAGTCTGTCCTGAGTTCCACCTGTAGAGTCTGCGATGTTGGAGTTCATCTGACAGCCAAAACGTGTCTCATTACCAAGCTATCGGTCATCCTCCTGTGGGTCAGCCCACCTAGCAGACTAAGACCAGGACATCCCCACAGCTGTGGCTCTACCAACTGATTAAGACTCCTTGATTACCCATAACAAAAAACCACATGGCGTACATCGAGAGAAAGGCACAAGGAGAGAGAGAAAAGGCAGGAAGAATTTGTCAAATAAGGACACAGGGCTGTGTCCCGAAAACCAAAGGACAACCAGGCCTCAGAATATTCTTGAAACTCGAAACAAAAAAGCCAGCGAGCAGCCAGCGGCACCCTGGATCTGTCTGCGCTCCGGTCTTTCTTCTGTTCCATCCTTTGCCCTCAGTTTTCGCTTCCTCCGCTCCTCAGTCCACAGAGGCGTGACAGCGTGACTTTACATATCAAAGTTCAGAGTGCACACAGAGACTGGCAGACTGCGTCTGAATTCCAGTTTTTACTTTCCAAGAGAAAGAATGTGACTGGCCTACATCGGACCAAGTATTCACTTCTAGTCCAATCAGCAGTGATCAGTGAGTGGGACAGTAAAATATATTAGAAACTGGAACCTTTGTTGCAATAAAAGGAGATGGGATGGCCGTGATCCTCATTCTAATCCCACCACCAGCTTAGTGAACATCTCAACCTCTCCAGGCGTCACTTAATAATTTAAACAGCCTCATGCGAAAAGAAACAATTCAAGTTATACTCTCTCTGAGGTCAATCCCAATGCTATGATTCTGTGACCTTTTGAAACTTGATTGGAAAAACCAGGCCCAAAGGTCACGCTACTTATTTTTCTTTCAAGCCGTGTAGAAAACATTCTTCAGACAAAGTACATAAGTAAATGAATTAATGAATATTTGGATGTAGTAGTGTAAAACTTTAAATATCTGTTAGAATAGGTAGACTATCAAAAGGCTATAGCTAACATATAAGAATGTATGGAAATTCACCAGTAGAACAGACAGTTTACCTTAGGCAGCCAATCAAATGTCCACTCAGTGAGGAAAAAGTAATTTGCATTTCCACAGAATGAAATAAAGAGGAAAAATTCTAATGCAAAACAAATAAAATGTCATCCACCCAACTCACGAGTTAACCAGTTTCTCAAAAAATTACTGTACTGTTCAGAAAGATTATATATTACGTGATTTGGGTCTTGGTTCATAAATTAACAGCTTGGAGAATTGACAGAAAGACAATATTGGGCCATAAATACAAAAGATTATAAAATTTTGAGATTAGCCTATCTTATCATATAAAATAGTGTAAACTCTGTGAAACTGTGCAGTATGGCCCAGGTCATCATGTTCAGCTCTGAAAGGTTCACCGTCACTGATGCAGTCTGTGTAATTTAGCTTAAAATTGAAAGCCATGATTCTTGAGACTTATATTTATTACTTTCTTATAGTAGTATTCCATGCTTTATATCTCAAAGAACTTCAAAATTAAACTTTCTACTGATCCTGTAAGAAAGATATAATGAAAAAGTAAGTCTAAATAGCAATGCTATCTTGGATAGACAGGCCTCCCCCTGAGCCTGGGCGGAAATCCCGCCATCCAGAGCTCGGACCAGTGTAGGAAAAGCAGGCATCGAAAGAGGTCAGACGAGAGCGCTGGGCGAGCATCCATGCCCCAGGGGAGGAAAATGGGCACGAGCGCTCCAGAGACACATCTGCAGCTGCTCCAGACACCTGAGGACCTCCAGCTTCCAGCATCTAGTCGGGTGGCATACATACAGATTTCCAGAATCCGCTTTGGATCAGCCCCATTCATGTAGCAGTAATCAGCATTGCCAGTCTTTGACTTCGTCTACATTTTGATATGCATCTTCATTTCTGCATCATGATTACCTTCTTCATTTTGTGTGTGCAGGATGCAAATTAATGATCATGGATCATCCACAAAATGGGGAAATTTGGATTCTGAAAAGTGGACTGTTTGAGGAAAAACTAAAATACTGCATACATTTGTATGTTGTTTTCCTCCCAATAAAATCATTCACTTACACTCACAGGGAAGGACTAGACATTGGTCGGAGGGGGACACACTGGCAATCACAGTCTGGGGATTGAAATGTACATGGTCCACCTCACCACGTCCCCTGGCATGTGCAGGTTTGCAGCGAAACCATTTCCCTGTGCACTGCTAGGCAAAAAGTGGTATTTCCCATTATTTTCTCCGACACGCTGGCTGATATTTAGGCAGCATCTCAGATGCTGGGGCCCTTGCTTTCCACATCCTGCCATGCCACCTGACACAGGGCCCTGACAGCCTATTGGACAAGGCACAAAAGTGGCTAACATAATCTAATAGCATTCAGAGGAGTGTGGGGTAGCAGGAAACAATTTCACAGTTCATTCGTATTGAGAAATGTTTTCTAGCATGTAAACCTTCACGCCGCCAAACACAGCAAAATAGATGTCGTTTGCAGCTCCGAGTCATCGATTTAAAATGCCATCACTAGGTTTGTGGGTTTCGAGCTGTCCCTCAGGCACATGTTTGTGTGTCTGTGTAGATTCTCCAGAACAGCACAAGATATGTGTGCTCAGGAGTGAATTTTGAGCAGTAAGCTGTGATCATGTGCTGTCGTCTGTTCACGGGTGGAGTCGTTGACTAGTCTCCTTTCACACGAGGATGACGTTGGCTGTTTTATAACTCACTGGAAGGTCAAGGAGGCAGGGGGTAGTCAAAGGCTTGGCAAGCGTCTAAATGTTTATGCAAATAAGCAACATAGAAAATAATTCCAAAATTCCCAAGCAGAAGCAAATGGCATGATTTCTACAGTGCTTGCTTTATGATTTATCACTTATCCAGAGTATCTTAAAGTGTCATTGCAGATGGTGTCAGGTCCTGAATCCTTTGTAGCTTTGCCACATGTTTGTGGAATATAAAAACATATTTATAACTAACTGTCTGATAAAGCCCTGCGGGCTTTGAGCCCGGCTCCCGCTGGCAGCCTGCCTGAACAGCCAGCCCGACACCTCAGCCCGCACACGTCACCTGCCCTGGTCACAACAGCTTCGTTTTTCCTTTCTCTCCAATGGTCAGGAGTCAACTTGGTGGACTTCTCTTCTATTACGTACATTGGTTGGTTGGATTTTTCTTTTTCTCACACCAAAGAGAAGATTCACAAGTAAAAGTCAATAGAGAACTTGGATTTAATGTTCCTTTTCACATAATTAAGTGTGGATAATTTTTAGCTAAGTTGAGTTTTTAGCATATTCCTCCTTCAAACAAAGACAGGACAGAGGATTTCCATATTAATGAGCAGCCAGCCCATCTCACTGCTGCAGTGCGGATATGTAAATGATGGTCACTGGCTGAAGACCGGCCAGGCTGCCCTCCACGCTCTCAGAGGGCAGCCTCCTCTCGCATGTTCTCCCCAAGCCCCTTCTTGGCTGACATAAGGTAAGCAGGTCCTGCACTACCACCCCGCCATGACGTTCAGCCTCCCAGCAGGCCCAGAAGTGCAGGGCCCGGGACCATGGACTGAAAGCATGAGCCAAGGAAAACTTTTCTTGGGCCAAGAATTAAGCTCAGTGGTCCAGGAGCCTGCCTCGAAAGCTCAAAGTCCCAAGTTTGATCCCCAGTAACCATATACAGCAGTGCCAATTGTGGTGACTCATACCCACCAGCCATCAGCACCACATACCATATGCCAGGCGAGGTGGCTCACGCCTGCAATCCCAGCACTCAGGAGGCAGAGGCAGGAGGATTGCTGTAAGTTCCAGGCTAGACTGAGCTACATAGTGAGCTCAGGACCAGCTGAACCACAAAGCGAGACCCTGTCTCAAAAAAGAAAGAGACAGAGAGAAAGAAAGAAAAGAAAGAAAGAAAGAAAGGAAGGAAGGAAGGAAGGAAAGAAGGAAAAGAAAAACCTTTCTTCCTTTTAAGTTGTTTATTTTATCCACTTGATCAAGTAATGGTGGAAAGCTGGCTAATTATCTCTCTTTTCCTCTCTGCCCCTTCCCTCCCTTCCTCCGTTTTTCCCTCTGTTGGTACCTATCCTCCTACTTGTGCTGTTAGAGGTTTCCACCAGCATTCAGGTTGAGTGAGGAAGGATGGGATAGGGTGGGGCTGTACAGACACTGAGGAAAATGGACATCTTTATCCTGAACATTAAACAATTATATTTCAAATTTTTTAATGTTTATGTAAGAATTGCTCTTTCTGAATAAGGAAGACAAATGTATTGCTTTCTTCACAACCAGACAGAATTGTGTCTTTATGAGCAGCTCTTGTCTAGACAGTTTGGTGTAATATCCAAGCCTACTTCCATTACAGTGTTTCATACCATTACAGAGAGTGCATTGCTCACTCTGCACCAAGCACTGTGGTTCTTTCTTTTGCCTCAAAAGCCCCATGCACAGTCCCACCTCGGGAGCTCTGCCTGGAGCCCTCAGACCTGGCTACCTCTTCGCGCTGCTGGGGTCCCCACCGAAGTACACACCATCTCTTCAGGGAGGACTTTCACACTTCCACCCTAAAATCACTTCTCGCCCTCTTTCTCACTCTGTCTTTCTTGTTTGGGGCTCAGTGTGCTTCACCACCTGACCGTATGAGCTTTCCCTTTGCGAGGACAAAACGCCTGACATCCATGATTTAAAGAGTGGAGGTTTATTCTGGCTCAGAGGATTCTGTCCAGAGTCACTGGCTCCAAGGCAAAAACAGCATAGCAGAGGGGGATGGGAGAGGTTGGCTCCTCATGCCGTGGAAGCCAAGAAGCAGGGAGGAAAGGGAGCCCTGGAGACGAGAGTACAGCTGCCCAGACCACACCGCTAAGGCCCTGCCCACTCCAACAAGGCCTGAAACTGAGCATGAGACCTGGGGGACATTGTAGACCTAAACCATAGTACTGGCATCTCTGATTTTCTTCTGCACACCCTGCCATCTGTAATGAGAAGTAACTGCATACGTTGACATCCTACCTTTCCTTCATTGTATTTCTAGCTCATCCAACAGCACCAGGCACACAGGAGGCAGGAAGTATGTGTTGAAATCATTGAAACACCTCTCAGAAGTGAATTTCCCCATCTCTCTACATGGTCTCCATCTCTTTGTTCTTTTCTCTCCCACATACTCCTATTACCTTGTCTTCTTCCTCCTGGAAATAAATGAAATTTTTTATGAATTTGTTTTAATGATCCCTGACAATATATTCATAATCTAAAGACTCTGCTAAATTTAAGTCTCTAAGTAGAGATAGTTTTCTTAAATTGAATTAGTTTGTTTTCCCTGCATTTCTTGTGAATTGCTTATCTGTATTGACCAATTTGGGCCCACTTTATGGACCTGGTGCAGGTTGCTGG
>PVIR01015813.1:0-12407 GCA_004026965.1 Petromus typicus
TTCTTCATATGCTTCTTAGCTGCTCTTACTTCTTCCTCTGAAAAATATCTGTTCATTTCAGATGCCCATTTTTGAACTGGGTCATTAAATTTGGGTGGGCTGATTTTTTTGAGCTCTTTATATATTCTAGATAATAGCCCTTTATCTGAGGAACAGCTGGTAAAGATTTTTTCCCACATTGTTGGTTGCCTGTTTGCACGGTTGGTGGTTTCCTTTGCTGTGCAGAAGCTTTTATAAAAAAGCTGTGGTGCTTCTACAGAATGGAATACTACTCTGCCATAAAAAATGATAAGTTTGAATCATTTCTACTTAAATGGACATACCTTGAGGATATCCTCATAAGTGAAATAAATAGGGCACAGATAGGTACATATTGCATCTTTTCTCTGGTATGAGAAAATGAAGATGTAAATGAGTTCTAGCACTGTATGTTATATATTGTGAAATAGAAAATGCTCAATGTAAAATAAGCTGAAAGAGGACAATGTTGAGATTGTAATAAAAAAGTAAGGAAACAAATTTTATGTATATGGGGGTGGTAGGGTGGGTAGGGCTATGGGAAAAAATGAGAATTAAGTTGTGTCTTATACTGGTACAAATCCCCATTATGGAGTGCAATCATGATGTGTATATTTAATGTACCAACAAAGATTAAAAAAAAAAAAGAGGTGAAGGAAGATAAAGGCTGCAAAGACCCACTGAACCTAGGGGAAGTTAAAGGTGCTGCCTTGGCCTCACAGTAATTCCACAGGCATGAGAAAGGGAGCAGGGGCAATCATACAACGCTTTTGCCTGTAAGCTTCCACAGAAAAGGGCTACAGGGCTTTCACTTATGCATTCCCAATGCTTGGCACACACAGACTACCTGAATGAATGAATGAATGAATGACTATCTGCAGTCAGGAAGGGTGTTTCTGTTAGGAAACATGAAGTGAGGTTTCAAAAGGCCTTAAGTACTAAAAATAAGACTTAAATCCAATAAACAATAAGGACAACCCAATAGTTCTCATGCAGAAATTACACAAGAAAGTATTTCTTGTTAAAAATACATGGGTACCACAATGGTATAATGTTAGAAGCAATACTACTGACTGGGCCCAGCTTTTCTGCCTGCAGGTGGATTTGGGGACTTGACTAGTCTTCACCTCTGGTAGCAACAGGGACTCTGGTGGTCCCACACCTCTGAAGCTCCAGGGCAGAACCACACCAGGATCTTCATCTACATAATCTTCAAGGACCACCCTGCCCTCCAGGTCCTTTGAGTCCTTTGTTACTGGAGATGTACATAATAAAAGGTATGGCAAGCTCAGCTCTGCTGTCTTGGCTACTCAGAGCAGCATGGATCAGCCCTAAGCTCAGCTGCTTCTCTAAGTCTCACTTTCCATCTATTTATTAATTAATTCACCTTGTGCTGTTGGGCTCACAAGAGACTAAAACTTAACTGCAGAAGTTCTGGTCACTTCTCTTTCCATTGTTCTTTACAGTATAGAATAAGACTGAATAATACATAAAAGGGACCCTTCCAAAAGTGGAAAGTCTTGATTCAGTACATGTCATACCCTGATCCTTTTAAATCCATCACTATATGGCTGCCAATAGCTTGAACCCTTTTTTAAACGAAGAAATCAGCTCTCCTTGACCTGCAGAAGTACCTTCTGTGTCCTCATCTCTTGCTGCAAATGATCTCATGTACATTTACGACCCTGCTTAACAAAGATGTGCATTCCTTCTCAGGCTTGATTATCACTACAAAAAAAGCCACTTTCTTTACCATGTATTCATCATTCAATCGGTGAGACCAAAACAGAACACAGTGAGATGATGCTTAAGATCTTGCAGAAGAAACGATGGCTGGAAATGATTTGAGTTCGTCCTCTGAAGGACATGCTAGAAGCTTGGTCTCCAGTGTGGTGACACTGAAAGGTGGAGAGCCCTTTAAACCTGGTGGACAGTGCTTAGATTACTGGGTGGGATCACCCTTTGAAGAAATTGTTGTAGTTCTCCAAGGATCCTGGCTAATTCCATAATGGTGAGTTATTATGAAACAGTGAGTGCATCCTTGAATCTCTCTTACTTCCTGGATCAACATGCGATCTCTCCCTCCTGCACACATTCCAGTCACAATGCTACCTATACTGTGAGTAGCCAGAAGGTTTTCACCAGAGATAAGCACATACCAGAATCACAGTTCTGAACTTCCAAGATTTTCAGCTAAATAACGCCCTTTTTCTTATATAGTATCCTGCCTCAACTGTTTTCTTATAGTAGCTGAAAAAAATGACATAGCCATTTTAATCTGGGGAAATATAAAATGAGAATATGAGGTCTTTGTCCTTCAAAAGTTTATAATCCCTGGATATAAAATTAGCTGGTACATAGTGAATGTTCAACAAACATCTGCCGAAAGAATATAAATGACTATAGCTGATAAAAGTTAACCTTCTCCCTAAATATCCCAATAAAGATTATAGCAATAAGAGAAAATATTGCTTAGTTGATTCACCTATATAAACTGAATTAAAATATTTTCCCATTTGAGTCTAAGTAGATGCTTCACTTAAAAGAATGACTTAGCTATTATTTAGCTATTATTTAAAACCTATAAATGCTATAAAAATATACTTTTTTTGGCAGTAACAGGGATTGAACTCAAAATCCCCAGCCCTACACAAATATTATTTAATTGTCTGAGTATAAGCTTCTATATTATTATTTTACCAAATATGATTTATTAGGCACTAAATAATTTAAAAGTTTGATGATATATTTTCTGAAATTAAAGTCAATAAGTAATTTTTTTATTTAAATAGACATCAAAACAAGTTGGCTGCCTAGAGTAATTATTACAATGAAATTTCTTTCCACCAAGGACTTTGACATATTTTTCTATGCTATCTCCTCAAGGGGTAAAATGTTATTTTCCATGGTTTCTTTTCATATTTCACAATTATAATATCTGATTTCCCATTGTTCCCATTATTTCCCATCAGTATAGGTCCCAGCACTACAGAATCACCTCTGCCACAGGAAAGAGATGTATGGTGTTCTAATTACAGGCAACTCTAATTGTGGATATCACATCAGTAAATTCAAACAATCACAGATCAAAGATGTTTTTAAAAACATATCTATATTGAAAATGTGCAGATACTTCTTTCTTATCATTATTCCCTAAACAATGCAACATAAAACCATTACATTGTAATAGGTAGCATGGGGAATCTAGAAATGATTTCTATAGGAGGATTATACAGGTTGTACACAAGTGCTACATTTTATATGAGGAACTTGAGCATCCACACTGGGGTGTCAGACTCAACCCCACAAGGGTACTAAAAGATGACTGTATTTGCAAAGAGCCAAGCTCCTACTTACCCTCCTCCTCCTGTGACATAGCTATAGCCACCAGTGCCCAGACCATAGCCGTAGCGCTCTCCCAGAAACACTGGTTCACTGGAGTCATAGCAGCTAAGCAAGTGCTGGAGCCTGGAGATGCTGGGATGCCAAAAGGAACATAAGTAACAATTACTTAATTCAAATGCCATTTCAGAATAAATATTTTATGCTTATATCCTATGTTTTATATTGTGCAGCAGCACACTTAAGTCATTTAACAGTGAAACGCAAGGGATTTATAGAATAAAATAGATTTTAAAAGATGAAAAAAATATGAATACTATAAAAACAGGAGAAATTGAGAAACCCAGTCCCCTAGTAGGAACCAGCCTAAGCCAGAACACAGCTACCTGACTTGAGTGAAAAGGGTGGCAGGTGAATGAAATGAAGGTGGCCAGGGGCTATAAGTCTCATTTCTACCAGACCTACTTATTTCTGAGTGTAGATTAACCTTGGCATCTTTTCAGGACTTGACGGTTTGGTTCCTGATGACTAAGAGAAGCTTTTTGAAGTGCAAATGAGTTGAAGAGGGTCCATATCAGGCATTTGGCCGGCAGATGGAGAAAGAGAATGTGACCAGGGAGACATTCTTGAAAATCATCAAATTATAATGCACAACAATGCTGATAAACTTCAGTAAGGCTACCATGGTGCATGAATTCTGTCCATTTGTTATCCCTTGAATATCTTTTGGCTTCTAGCTGTCCTTCTCATGAGTCAAAATGACCGCTGACAAAGCGTGGTAAGAATATCTGTGAGCTAGCCAAAATACTGCCTGCAATTACAGCTACTACAAGGACGAAATAAAGATTTGAAAGGAAAGTGAAATTGAGAAGTAATTTTTCAAAGCAGACACAAAAGTTACTGCTAAAAAAGGCAAATTTTTCCTTGTTTTAAGAATTTATGCCACCTAGAAGTATCATAGTTTTCTCCCATTTCTTCTAATCTAGAGATTTCCAATTGATACATCACTAAGTCTTAGTTTACTTCAAGATATTAATCAGTGATTTTTTTAAATTATCTTTATTGGTACATTAAATATACACATCATGATTGCACTCCACAATGGGGATTTGTACCAGTATAAGACACAACTTAATTCTCATTTTTTCCCATAGCCCCACCCACCCTACCACCCCCCCATATATATAAAATTTGTTTCCTTACTTTTTTGTTACAATCTCAATATTGTCCCCTTTCACCTTATTTTACATTGAGCATTTTCTATTTCACAATATATAACATACAATGCTAGGACTCAGTCAGTGATTTTTTTTTTTAAAAAAAAGCTGTTTCATGGTCAATAAATTTAAGTTAAAATCTTTTAGTGAACTAGGCTTTGATATGTCTCACAGTGTGTGATTCATGATAGCACACATTTCTCTGTATTGCTAATAGAAGAAAGCTTTTCTCACAAAGTAATGTTATACTGAGTCTATCAGTGTTCTAAAGAGACTCAGTTTTTCTCTATTTTGCAGTGGATTTGTGATGAGAAGATGAAATAGAGATAGAAAAAAAGAGGATCACTTTTTCTACCCATACTTATGCATCTATAGAAATACCTCAGCCAATAAAGCTGAAGCCAAAAGTGAAGAAAACAAATTTAATGCACGAAAAAATCTCCCACAAGTGCTGATATTCAATAGATCTACAAGGCTGCCAGATTTATAATCTGTCTGAAGGTCAGTCCTCTACCACATGAACAATTTCTGAGTGTACAGAAAGCACTGTCACTGGACGAAGGGCTGTTTTTCCATACACATTACACATTCTAAGCACCTAATCTGGAACTCGTCCCAGGAAACCTGCTGAGAAATAGTAATTGCAAAGGAAGACAAGTAAGAGTTGTGATATTATTCAGTGATAGACAATACATACTCAGAGCAGCAGCCTTTGGTTTGTTTTTATAAACTTTATTTAGCTCTATAAAAACTTGCAGCTTTCTAGGGCAAATTTATGTCTACTTCTGGGTCTGAAAAAAAAAGAGAACTATATGATTTTCCTCCTCTTCTTGCCTACTGTGAAACAGTCAATTCAACACATGACCTCTGACATCTAAGGTTGAAATATCAGGGATTTAATATCTCCTGTTGGTTCCATTTCCTTCTAGCACCATTTCCACATTATTATCATTTTAAAGCTGAAGGAGCACAAACCAAACTTGATAATTATCACAGATTCCATATTTGCCAAACAGCAGAAACGTGGATAAAGCAGTTGATTTCCAATTCTAAGGGGACTTGGCTACTGATCCAGGAAAAGAACTTCACTTAACAATCTGTTCCCATTTAAGGAAACTTTAAAGCAAGAAATGAAGAATGGCATAGTGATGCTATACAGTGGGTGCTACCAGAACTACAATAATGCACTTTAGTAGTGCAGGCAGATTTTAAATACAGAAAATGTTCCACCCTCAACTTCGGTATTTCAATATTATGGTATTTATTTTTTAACATCTTAAATGGGGATAGTTTCAAGATCATAGAAATATTATAAGAATAAAACAAAGACCTCGCATATACCTTTAATACAGATTTATCATTTGATAACATTCACACCCTTCTTATCATTTACTTCCTCTTCTGTTTGTGTGTACCCTCCACAAGCACATAAACATTCATCCATAGGCATGTATGTGCACATCCATGCTTCTTTTTCTAAAGTACTACAAAGAAATTTGCATACCTTATTCCTCCCCCATATATTCATGTATATTTCCTCAAAATGGAAGAAATTAGCAATTTTTAAAAATTTAACATTGATAAACACATACCTGCTCATTGCCATAGGCTTTCCCTACATATATAGCTGAGAGAAATGAGAGGGGTGTCTATCTAGAGTTCTGTACCTTAAATATACAGTAGTCTTATTTATAAGAACCTAAAACTGAAAGACTGACACATTTATATGTAAATTGGCCACTGCATTTTAATTTTATGAATTAGCCCAATCATGTCATTTATAGCACTCTTTCTGCCCAGTATAGGATGAAGCCCTAGATCCCTTACTGAATTTGTTTTTACCACATCACTTTAGTCTACTCTAGAAACACTTCTATAGCTATCATTTTTCAAAACATTAGAATCTTTCCCTTTTTTATTTTTTTCTTATTCTGGTTTCTTTCAAACAGGGTCTCACCTTATAGTCCAATAGTCCATGCTGGCCTTGAACTCACAATGTAGCCCAAGCTAGCTTCAAACTCCTGGTGATCCTTCTGCCTCCCCCTCCAAGTGTTGGGATTACAGTGTGCCAGGCAACTTTGGTGTCTTTTAAAACAAGAAGTTTTCCATCTTTTTTAGAATAGACTGATCTTCATGCTAGGTTTGTCTTACATTTTCCCATAATAAAGTTCATTATGCATTCCTATTCATAGTAGGACCTAAGCAACGCTGAATGTGACACACAGTGTCCTTCTGTCCATCATTGCTATGATTCATTCTGATCACACAATCAAGGTGTTGTCTGGTTTCTCCTTTGGGAGAATAACAATATTTCTTTTGCTATTTCTAAAAATCTCTCAGAGGCTTTGACATATGTAAAAATCCTAGTTCTCTGCAAATAGACCCCTGGTTTAGCACAAATTAATGATTCTTTCTTTAGTCAATTCTTACTATATGGTTACAGAGTGCTGACTTCCAACTCTCTCATTCCCAGCACATTTATTAATCAGAACTTACTATTCTGCAAGCAAGAATCTACCTTTCTTTTTCCTTTCTTCTTCATCTTCTTTTTCCATTTCTTTTCTTTCTTTTTTCTAAGTATAAACTTATCAGTTCCTAGTTTTAATAGTTAATAACTCATTACTGAGAGAGCTACAGATCATCTCCCTAATGAACATTGATACAAAAATCTTCAATAAGATATTGGCAAACAGAATACAGAGAATCATCAAGAACATCATACACCCTGACCAAGTTGGATTCATCTCTGGGATTCAAGGATGGTTCAACATATGTAAATCAATAAATATAATACACCAGATTAACAGGTTCAAGGACAAAAACCATTTGGTCATCTCAATACATGCAGAAAAACCATTCTACAAAATCCAACACCCATCATGATCAAAACTCTACAAAAAATTGGAATAGATGGACTCTATCTCAACCTAATGAAAACAATTTACAAGAAACCAATGATCGTCATCTAAATGGTCAAAAACTGAAACCTTTCATACTACGATCAGGGAACAAGACAAGGATGTCCACTATCATCACTCCTGTTCAATATAGTGCTAGAAACACTAGCCACAGCAACTAGGCAAGAGAAATAAAATGAATAAAGACAGGAAAAGAAGTTAAACTGTCATTATTTGCTGATAACATGATACTCTATGTAGAAGATACTAAAAACTCAACCAAAAGACTGTTAGACTTAATTGGCAAATTAAGTATCATAACCAGATACAAGGTCAATGCTCAAAAATCAACAGCTATTTTATACACAAATAACAGACTCACTAAGAGGGAAATTAAAGCATTAACTCCTTTCACAATAGTACTCAAAAAAATGAAATATTTAGGAATTAATATAACGAAAGAGGTAAACAACCTCTACTCTGTAAACTACAACACGCTGAAGAATGAGATTGAAAAGGACATCAGAAAATGTAAACACATCCCTTCCTATCCCTTCCTGGATAGGAAGAATATTTTCAAAATGACTATTCTCCCACAACTTCTCTATAGAGTCAATGCAATCCTAATTGAAATCTCAACAGCATATTTCACAGATCTAGAGAAAATAATCCAAAAATTCATCTAAAATTACAAGAGATCTAGAATAGCAAAAGCAATTCTAGGCAACAAGGACATGGCAGGGAGTATCATAATCCCCAATTTAAAACTATACTACAAAGCCAACTGTGATAAAAATAGCATGGTACTGGCAAAGTAACAGAACTAAAGACCAGTAGAATAGATTAGAAGATATAGAATCAAGTTCAGATACACTATGCCACTTCATCTTTGACAAAGGAGCCAAATATCCTCAATGGAAATAAGATAGCTTCTTTAATAAATGGTGCTGGAAAAACTGGACTGCCAAATACTAAAGCTATATCTGTATCTTTCGCCATGTACTAAACTAAAATCAAAGTGGATTAGAGACCTAAATATTAAAACAGAAACACTAAACCTGCTGCAAAACAAGAGTAGGTAGAACTCTTGTAGACATTGGCTTAGGGAAAAATTTTATGAACAAAATCTCTATACCATGAGAACTAGCTGGGAATCAACAAATGAGATTTAACCCTATTAAAAAGCTTTAACACAGCAAAAGAAACCACTAACATGAGATTTAACCCTTTTAAAAAGCTTTAACACAGCAAAAGAAACCATTAACAGAACAAAAAGACAACCAACAAATTGGAAAAAAAAATTTACCAGCAGTTTCTTAGACAAAGGGCTACAAAGAGCTTAAAAAAAAAAAAAAATCAATCCCCCCAAATTTAAAGACCCAATTTTAAAAATGGACATCTGAAATGAACAGACAGTTTTCAGAGGAAGAAGTAAAAACAGCTAAGAAGCATATGAAGAAATGTTCAACATCCCTAGTCATTTGAGAAAGGCAGATAAAAACAACACTAAGATTTCATCTCACTCCACAAAGAATGGCTGCTATCTCAAAATTAACCAGCAATAACATCTGGCAAAGCTATGGGGAGAAAGGAACCTTCCTCCACTGTTGGTGGGAATGTAGACTGGTACAACCACTGTGGAGAGCAGTGTGGAGATTCCTCAAAAAACTTGAATTAGAGATTCCATTTGACCCTGCTATTGCCACTAGGCACATACACGAAGGAATTAAAAGATTTGTATCACAGCGACATTTGTGTACTCACGTTCAGTTTGTGACAGCTAAATATTGGAAACAACCCAAATGCCCCCTGGAGACTGGATAAAGAAGATGTGGTTCTTTTATAGAATGGAATAGTACTCTGCCATAAAGAATGATAAGTCTGAGTCATTTACTCTCAAATGGACATACCTTAAGAACATACTCATAAGTGAAATAAATGGGTCACAAATGTATAAATACCATATCTTTTCTTTGGTATGAGAAACTGAAGATATAAATGAATCATAAAGTGTATGATAGATACTGTGAAACAGAAAATATTGAAATGGTAAAGGTGGGTAGGGGTATATAATGTGGGGGAAAATACAATGTTAAAAAAAGGAAACAAAGCTGATGTATATAAAAGACGGGATAGGCAGGGAAATGGGAAAAAAAGAGAATTAAGTTGTGTTATATACTGGTACAAATTTTCATTTTCAACTGTGATCACAATATGTATATAAAATGTACCAGTAAAATCAATTAATTAAAAATAATAATTTATTACTGTTTTTAATTAACTGATATTTAATGTTTCCCAGATTTGGCCACTGGAACCTATTCAAGTTCCTTTCTATATTTTCTTGATGTGTACTTTTCTAGTTTTACTTCTCTTTTTTTCCTTTTGAAGTACTTCCTTGCTTTCTGGTACAAAAAGATGTTCTAAATACACTCTGTATTTGCCTTGCCATAGCCCTGGAATCAGCTGTTTCTCTGAGAAGCTCCGCTTTCTTTAGTGAGGAAAGCAGCACTTGCAGGAAATGGTTTCTCAGTGCCATTTGGATATCTCTGCTCCCAACCTCTTTTAGTAGAGATACATCACATGTATGTGAACACACACACACACACACACACACACACACAATACCTTCACCATAGAAATTATGAGTTCTTACAATAATTATAAATTCTCTCAGGTACCTCTAATTCCACTTTATTCCCATGGAACTTTTCCTCAACCTGCTCCATTCTTCTTTTCTTTCCACAGTGTGGAGATTAACTCTCCAAAATATTAACATTTACTCCATCCTAAGATATACCTAAAATAACCTCAGAACTGCTCCACCCACACCACTTCAAAAATCAGATTTCCTAAAAGTCTAGTTTGTTAAAAGTTCTGCCCTTCTTCTCATTCCAACAAAAGGTACATATTTAAATACTGTTCTCGAAAGTTATTGTGCTTATTTTACTTTTTCCCCTTTAGTGATTATATTTTCATTTGAAATACTGATGGATTCATTTATTTCCATTTCTTTTCCATCTTTGTGGATTTTTTCCTGCCCATGTCAATTTGTTTTATTTCTAAATATCTAAAATAATATTAGCATGGTCTGCAAGTAAAACTAACTTACTATATAGTACAGCAATTCTATTTCTTGGTATATATCCCAAAGAATAGAAAGTAGGACCTGGAAGAGATATTAGCACAGCCCCATTCATAACAGTGTTTCACAACTGCTAATACGCAAAAGCAACCTAAGTGTGCACCGATGGATGAATGGACAAATAAAAGACGGTACATCCAGTCGGTAGAGTTAGTTAAGCTTAAGAAGAATTTCAAGTACAGTGTGCTAAGTGAAATAAGCAACTCACAAAAGGACAGACATTGCCTGAGTCTACTTAGACAAAGTACTGAATTGCTGTCAAGGTCATAGAAACAGAAAATGTTATAGTGGTTGTCAGGAGCTAGGGGAGACGGAAATGGGAAGTTATTGTTTAATGGGTACCGAATTTAGTTTTATAGGATGGAAGGTTATGGGGATGGCTGCACAAACTGTGAATGTACTTCCTCCCACCCAACTGTGCTCCCTCAAATAATTACGATAGTAATTTTATTATGTGTACTTTACTACAATAAAAAATAGAACAAATCCTAAAAATACTATCAACAGATGATGATAAAATAAAACCATATTAAATAATTTTAGAGCACTTTTCTACCACTTCTATGTAAAAATAAGACCTTGTATTTTCTAGCAGTTAGCAGTCTACACTAAGAACCATTAGGAGCTGTTGCGAACCACGTGATTGTAGCCTCCCAAAATCCATATGTTGAAATCCAATTTGACGTGGGTCTTTGGGGAAGTAAGCAGGCTACAGGGATGAAGCCCTCTTGAATGGAATTAGCTAGGTCAGGGAGCTGGATGCTTCTCCGATATCTGAGGACACACAGAGCACCTGGCAGGCGTAACTCAGAAGAGGATTTTCCCCAGAGCCTGACCGCACCTGCACCCTGCATCTCAGACTTGGAGCCTCCTCAGCTGAAAAGCAGTCTTTTGAGTTTATTTAGAAACAAAACAAACCTATCTCAAAAACATTAACGTGAGAGAAAACTCAAAAGAAGTATATCACATATTCCCTTCCCTCATCCATCTTATTCCTCTCCCTACCCCTTTTAAGTAAGCAGCTTCATACCTTTCAGGTACATCTGTCTTTTATCTCTTTTCTGTAAGGTGAAGAAGATATAGGTATGTTTTTATTACCACTTCTTTCTTACATATAAGGGAGCATAAAAATAAGATTCTTCTGCTCTTTCGTTTTTTCATTTAATAATATATCTTAGATACTCAATATAATTTATCTTTTTAAGAACACAAAATTTTGATTCATTAATTTGGCCCTGTTTTCTATTCCCTTATTTTGACATGTACATTTCTTAATATTTTCTTCCTTGTGCTGCTTTGGGCTGACTTTGTTGTACTTTTTCTAGTTTCTAAGTTGGATACTGAATTATTTATTGTTCCCACTGGCTAGATAAATCTGTTTCCACTGTTTATCTTTAGATGCTTAGAATGACTATGTTTGTGAGTGTCTCATATAAAGAACTAGGAAAACAAAAAAAGAACAAATTTGTTTTATGACTCAAGCGGAAAATTTTGTGCTTTCATTAAATGATTTAAATGATTCATATGAATATGAATGATGACATATGACTGCATCACTATATAATTATTTTAGGTTTCAATTATTATATGGCTCATGTTACCTTTTACTATGTCTACCCATTTAAGTGCATTTCTTTCCTTTTTAAAAACACACTTTTGATATCTAAAAGGTATTTTCCCCCTGAGATTTACCACTGTGTTTAGTTTTTTTATGTTTTATTATATTATTTATGTAACACTGTATTACTTGATGTGTCATATTTTTGTGTTTGTTTGACTTTTTTTTTA
>PVIR01015813.1:12507-37753 GCA_004026965.1 Petromus typicus
GGATTTGTACCAGTATAAGACACAACTTAATTCTCATTTTTTCCCATAGCCCCACCCACCCTACCACCCCCCCATATATATAAAATTTGTTTCCTTACTTTTTTGTTACAATCTCAACATTGTCCCCTTTCACCTTATTTTACATTGAGCATTTTCTATTTCACAATATATAACATACAATGCTAGGACTCATTTTTGAGACAAGGTCTTACTATGTAGTTCAGACTGGCCTTGAATTCACTGCATGGTCCAAGCTGCCCTTGAACTTGTGGTAATCCTCCTACCTCAGCCTACCAAATGCTGGGACTACATCCATGCATTACTATGTCCAGCTGGCATATTCACTTTGATAAGGTATCCTTAAATCCCAGATTGTGGTAAACAGGGGAAGGGAACGTAACTAGAACTTTTGCATTAAGTTCTAGTCTCCTGCGAGTTCACGGCACACAGCGAAATATTTAATAATTAGGCAGAAATGACACTTAGAGAAAACTGAGCTTGGGTCTGATCCATGCTACTCTGGGTGGCAAGGACTCGGGACCCCAGCCTACCACACCTTTTATTATCTACATTCCAAAATACCCAGAAAGGCAGGGGCACACCAACAATAGTCCTAGGGAAGTTATGTAGATAAGGATCCCTCAGGCAAGGCAGATGTCAGGAATAGTACTTGAGAAGGGAGAGATCTGGAACAGTTCTGCCCTGAAGCATCACAGCATGTGGGACCATTGAGTCCCTGTTGCTACCAGAGATGAAGACAAGAGTCAAGTCCAAAGTCCATCTGCAGGCAGGAAGGCCTGGTCAATTTTGACCTTGCAATTACCAAACAGGGTGGTTCCCAACACCAGATATTAACTTTATAACAGGTAATAACCTCATCCTCTTTTCACTCTTCTTTTTATTTGTGTGCTTTCTGTTATACGAGAAAATGTAATATATACATCTTTATATGCATTCCTCACTGACCCATTTCTTCATCCATATTTTAATTTAGCTCTGCAGTTAAATATATCAAATGTGTACCACTAGTTATTTTATCTAAATTTCATCCTTCTTAGTTGGGTCAAGTTCCTCCTCTAATACATTTTCTCTAGGAAAATAACTATTCTCTGAATTCAGGTGTACTGGAGTTTTTCTACAACAATAATGCTAAAACATAGCCTACATACAAAACCTGTGATTTACAATTTCCTCACTGGAGTCTGTTGAAAATGTTCCTCCACCATTAACTACGTTTTCAAATGTTATTGTTAGGGGCCTGGTGCCAGCAAAATTATCTTGCTCTTTAGTCATTTATCATTTTGCCTGGAAACTCAAAAGACTTTATCTTTAAAATTGAATCATTTTACTAGGATATATAAAAAAGCTTTGACTCTAAGTCAATTTTCAATGGTGCTCAGTGGGTTCTTCTGTTATTTCTTTATTTCTGGTGATTTAAATGGTATTTCTGTTCTTTTGAGTTTCTTCTATCAGAGACTCCAATTATAAATGTATTAGACATCTCTGTCTGCCTCTGTGAAAAAATTCAGATTTTTTTTCTAAACTCTTTAGCTTCTTTTACCTCATTTTCATTATTTTCCTAATTTGTATCCATATCCCTTAAGATTTAAATGAATTTGTCATATTACCTTTTAAGTTTTAAGTTTTTAAATTTGATATTTAAAATGTTTTTATATCCTTACAGGTATGTCAACCTTCTGGAAGTCAAAGCTCTATGTTTTGTTGAAAACAGAAAGAACAACCTAAAGTCATAGCGACTGTTATTCATAGTAAACAAAGTTTGACTCTTAATCTTGCATTATTCAGCCTAGTGACTAGAAAATGTAGAGTTCATCATAACCAAGGATGATATCAGAGTCTTAAAAGGAAAGGGTAACAAAGCTCAAACAAATAAATCAAATTTAAGATAATGTTGAAAAACTAGATATTACTGCCAGTAAATCTGAAAAAAAAGTAAACAAACATCTGGAAAAACTTTCAGGTGAAATGGCTATTTCAAAGACTGGTGACATGAGGCATGTCGCTGCACATCTAATAAATACTTCGTGGATACTGAAGAGGAAAGTATTCTTGAAACAGTCCAACAATTCAGTCATGTTCTGCTAATTTTCTAAAATTTCTTAACTTTATCTTTCACTTTGGGTAGTTATTACTGCAATATCTTCAAGTTCACTGGTATTTTCTTCTACAATTTCTAATTTTCCAGGCTCCGGAGATCTTCCGCTCCATATCTTCAACTCCAGGAGCCTGCACATTCCACTTGTGCCCTCTTCTAAGCAGGGGCTTGGAACTTTCTTACGGGAGGCAGACAGATGGTTATTTGCTTCAAGTCAGCATAATATCCACCCAGGATCTTAAAAACCTTTATTTCATACATTTTGTCCTTTCAGAGGACATTTCAGATGGGAGGGTAAGTCCTGCCCCTATTAGTCCATCTCGACCAGAAACAGAGAAGCTACACAGTTTTCAAATATGAATATATGTAAAACTTAAAGCTACTTAGAATGAGAATGACTCCTTACCTGATTAATGTATCATCATCCACGATGACTAACCATGCTATTTTGTCATGGCTATGATTCAAAAATCTTTCCAAAATGGCAAATGTTTTTCCACAATGACCTAAAATAGTTAAGAAGAAAATTTAATATATATTTGATTTTCTCTAAAATACAAAGAATTGATTTTTTTAAATTTTCAAAGTGTTTTAGGAGGTTGAATGCTGGCCACTTTAATAATCTATATTTTTCCTAGATACCAGTCTTCTCTAATTTCTTTTTTGTTGTTGCTGTTATTGCTTTGGTGTTTGTTTGTTTGTTTGTTTGTTTATATCAGGGACTGAACTCAGGACCTTGTGCTTACAAGGCGGGTGCCGGAACCCCTGAGCTATATCCCTTGCCTTAATGTTCTCTAATCTCTATCTTTCATAAACTTAATCAATCAGTAGGAACCTTAAAGACTGTGAAGTCTAAACCTGGTGAAATGGAGATTGGCAGAGACTATAGGAATTACACAAAACCACACAAATAATTCAAGAAAAAGATAGAATTATTTCTTTAGTCCAGACAAATAAAAAGGTTATAAATCCAGATCCTTATCTTTTGGAGCCATGCCTATGCTAAAGGAACTATTAGAATTCCAAGCATGAGGACTGCAGAGAAATGATGGTGCAAAAGTAGAGATTCCACTTAGATTAATGTATTTGGTAAATATTTGCAACTAAGTTTTTAACACGCCAGATATAATGGCAGGTAGGAAGATATATACTAAAACTACAGTTCTAGATAAGCCAGTCACAGTCTTTCAAACATCAGTGATAAATAATGATGTGCTCGTGGCAAATGTGTGATCCCCCCAAAAAGTGAAACATTGGAAAAAAATATTCAAGTTGATAAATAGGAATGTGTCCCTCATTTCAACTATTTGGTGATACAATATAATACAAACATATTATTAATTAGTATTAAGCCACTCAATTTCACCTTTATTGACTCTTAACTCTGTGTGTGTGTGTGTGTGTGCGTGTGTGTGTGTGTGTGTGTGTGTGTGTTATGAAGGATTGAACCCAGTGCCTTTATACTAAGCTACATCCCCAGACCTTTTTATTTTGAGATAAATCTCACTAAAGCACTAAGTTGCCTAGTCTGAGCTCAAATTTGTGATCCTTCTGCCTTAGTCTTCCACAATATTAGGATGATAGACATAAGCCACCATGCCTGGCTTTCTCCATAAGTATTCATAACCATGACAGTATGTACTTTTGAAATTTATTGAATAAATAATTTATTCCATAAGAACTTATTTCATAGTTTCAAATTGCTTTTGAATTAAAGAGAATACAAATATAGTTGCAACAATATGGTTAGACTAGAAATAAATGAAGCAAACAAAGAATGAGTAATTAGATAAATGATTATTAAAAGAACCAAACAAGTTTTAAAAAGCAAAGTTAACAAGAAAATTCAGCCTAAAATATTTTTTGCCAAAGAATAGCAGTCTTTATATTTCAACTTGCCAGAAGACTGTATAATTACAGAAATGAAATATTCTATCTTGAACTTTACTACTCAAGAATTATGAGTGATGAAAATATAAAACAATCAAAATAAAGTTCTATAGAACAAAATAGTTTACTATTTGTATTTCTTTTATTTGTCAAATGTTATAGGGAATCAAAAAATGCACTGGGTAAATATTAAGACAAATAATAAGGTGATCAAATTTCTACTTTCATTTGTTTAATTAAAAAATATTTTGCCATGCATGGTAATGCAGGCCAGTAATTCCAGCTACTCAAGAAGCTGGGGCACAAGGATTGCAAGTTTGAAGCTATTAACAAATTAATGAGACTGTCTTTAAAAGTCTCAATTAATGAGACTATCTTAAAAACAAATTGAGACTGTTTTTAAAACAAAATAAAAAAGGGGTTGGGCACGTAGCTAAGTAGTTGAGCACCCGTAGGTTCAATCCCCAGTACTATAAAAAGGGAAAAAATATCTTTAATTAGAAAACCTGCCATCAAAGGGAAAAGCAGGTGTACTTTGTACTATGTACTAGGTATTTAGTACAATGTACTAATGTGCAGTGTAATTTTCATTAGTACGTTGCACTAATGAGAACAATAACACAGATGATTTAGCTTACTCTGTACACAATCAGTGAGGTCAGTCACCACTCAGAAGTGCCTATGAAATGAGAAGCAGACCGTACAGTTTAGGAAGATGGAAGCTCAGTGTGTGAAGATAACAAGTTAACTTGCAGAATCCCATTACGAGCACAATAAACTACGAAGATAAGACGACTTTTCTTCAACTCCATTATAACTTTCATGAGCTCAGTCTCAGAAATATAACTAACTAAAAACATACAACCCTTTCTACTACAAAGTCTAATTTGACGCATCAGTCTACATCTGTAGGTAATGTGTTGGCCATAAGACGAAGAAAAACGCTGATAGGCAAAATCTGCAGTGTTAAACATTTCATTTTATCCTAATTTGTTGTGTTTACAGGATGAGGATTTTTAATAAAAGGAATAGAAGTAAGGCCTCACCTCGGTCTGTATTAGGAATTCCCAAATCCACAGTAGGGATGGCACTGTCTGTGTAGTCACTGTAGTACTCAACAAGACTTGCCTGTCCCTCCCAAGTCTGCTTTACGATGGGTACTGAAAAACACAGAGGTGACAAACACTGACATGGTAATACAGGAAGCTTGAAAATGCTAAATGGCATCACAGTCACCTGTAAATAAAGGAAACTCTCCTCGAAGAATTTTTAAAATGTCCTCCTGTCAAGCAGTTCTCATTTCTTATGATAAACATACTTATTCCATACAATAAATTTTCTAGTGTTTATAATAGTGCATTTAATTTATTTTCATCTTTCCCTGTAGGTTATTCCATTTACCAACCCACAAATGGATGTTTTTTAAATGCGCTTTTGGCAGGCAGGTGTTAGGTGGGATCCAAAATGTCCTCCATAAGGCTCATTTTGTTAAAGGTGTGCTCGCCATCCAATGCGCTCTCTCACCCTCTGCTTCATGGCTGCCATAAGGCTTGCAGCCTTCCCCTGCCACCACCCTCTGCTCTGATATCATCCCTCCCCACAGGCCCAGCACACCACACATGTACTATGATCCACAATGAATCTCTCTTCAAGTCATTTTTTTCTCAAATATTTGGTTACAGGAAGAAAAAGGGGCCTAAAACAATGAGAAATGAAAACATCTTTACAGAGGGGAATATTTTGTGTGACTCTGCCAGAGACATAAATTGTTCCTCCTAGAATGGAATGTGGAAAGATCTCTCCAAACTGCACATGCTGTTGCCCACAGACTCCACTGGACTTCCCAATCCCACAGCAAGCATGGCCTTGCCACTGATAACTGCCGCAGCTGATGACGGATATTAGCGGTATACATTTGAAAAATGTGGAAGAAATAAAACTGACACTCATTGTAGATTTTAAAACTATCAACAACAGATAAATTGTTGAAAACAAAAAGTATTTCAGGTTTAGATACTCAACAGTAGCAGTTTGCTTACTTGATATACAGACAGCTCCTGGCTTAGTACTAATTCATATGTCAAATACCTAAGTAACTGTTTTCTTCTCTGTATACATGACCCTAAATAACTATCAAGCATCTCTATGCTTTCAAATGAGTTCTTGCTGTTGTTTTAATAGAGAAAAATATATTTAGCTTTTAGATCATATTAATTTGAGAATCTTAATTCTGATGAATCAAATCTTCATAAAACTTTTTGATATTTTATTACATTGTGTATTTTCCTTTATTGCAAGCCAAATTAAATAAATTATATGCAAAAACTGTCACTGCAATATGAAATTTATGAATTATATTTATGAAATTTATGACTCTATTTTTGTTAACATAGAAAAGCAGATGATTACGAAGGTTTCTTTCTGTTAAAATGGTCAAAAAGGCACTAAAAAAGGACATGCAAGACAAGAAAAAAGAAAAACTTTTTTAAAAACCTCACTTTATTCTACTTCTAAACCTCAGCTCAGCAAAAACCTTCCCCCGGCATAGCAGTTGCAGTTTGTTTTGCACATAATAAATAAACAAGGGGTATTACCCCCAAAAGGCTCCCTGCAGCTTACCGCCACTAAAAATTCACATCCGTGGGTAAGATATCCATTGTGTCATGCTCAAGAGCTGTGAGGAAAAGTCAAAAACTTTCCTCCATCACCAGCATGGCTCCTTCAGCCTGTGCAAATCCTGCTTTCAATTTCCTCAGCCTGTAGCCTTGTCCTTTTACTTTAATAGGGATATTAAACGGCACGGCGTTTCCCCTCAGTTATCTAATTTAAATAAAACTAAAATCTAAATCAAAGGTAAGCTACCTCTCTGTTACTGACTTCAGTTGTAGTTTGAAACAGAAATGTCATTAGTGGTAAGAACTGCTGTGTGTATGACTCATTCCCCAACATTTGGCACAGTGTCCAGAACACGCTCGCTGCTCAGTGAACACTTGAATGAATAAAGGTGCAGGACGATTTTGGAAACTACAAAGTTTATGCATAATAGTAATTCAGCTTTTGGTGCAAAACTGGCACATTAATAATCATTTAAAATTAGTTAGGCCCAAAGAGTTTGCTCAGTGGTGCTGTTCCTGCCTCGCAAAAGTCAAGACCCTCAGTTTGCTCCAATTCAGTCCAAACTTTCTTTCTTTCTATTTTTGGGGGTTTCTTTCTTTTTTTTTTTTTTTTTTTTTTTTTTGGTACCAGGGATCAAACTCAGGACCTCAACTGGCCAGGCAGGTGTTGTGCCACTGAGCTAAATCCCCAGCCCCTAAACATTTTAATACAGTAAGATATAATGACTGTATAGTAGCCAATACATTAGTTTGTGTTGGTCTCTCTGCTCATCAATGTATCTTCCATGCTTTTATCATCTAGTTGTAAAGCAAATGAAGGTAAAGACTTTTAAAATAGCAAGTTAATGTTTTATTTCCAATGAGGGTTCATTCTAAATTCAACTTTTAAAATACTGGTCAATGTTATTAGCAGTGCTAATTCTAAAATGACATCATTTTATTATTTACAACTATTTCACATTGTATTAAGGCACTGCATTCTTCAATAAATTAAACCACTTGCTTCTAGAGAGTTACATGATGCTTCATTTTCAATAAAGATAAGCATTCTTTCAATCATATAATAACATAATAGTGAATCCCCTTTTCAAGAAAGTTTGCCATGAGATAAATTAAAATAGAGACTGAAAAAAAAAATGGACAAAGTTTCAGGACCCAGTGGAATTATAGAAAAAGAGAGGGGCTGTAAAAATATTAAAGTAATGATTGAAGCTTAAAACAACCCAGCTACACCAATGGCATAAACTTTTGTTAGCATTTTCTAGATTTAAATAGGAGAGGTGTTTCACTGTGAGGTAAAGAAAGACATTTTTACTCCTGGTGAACTTACTTGCAAAACTGTCTAATATTATGGATGAAAATGGACCGATCCATAAACACTTATAAATGTTCAAGCAATCAAATGTAATACACCACACAAAGCTGAAGAGCTATCATGAAAAATATGCTATTTTCAACTGAACCTTTTGTCTGTGTGTGCGTTGAAAACCACAACATAAAACCCTGACTCTTCCTACAAGGGCAGTAGGGACACACGCGGGTGCTCTAATTCCTCATTTTAAAGACTGAGTGTACCTAATACTGAGAGCATCCCTCTTCACTGATCTAGCAAGAGTTTGAAGCAATCTAGGATACTGTTAGTTATCCAGCAGTGAGGGAGGGAACTGAGCCAGGCACACTGACTTCCCTCCATCCTCCAAGAATGAATCGAATCCCTCATTGGCCTAGAGCGTGGCTTCCATCTGTCTGCCTTTTGATGTGAGCCTCATCTTTTAAATAAGCAGACTAGCCAGGTCCAGGCCACCTCTTTCACCAAAGAGATCTGCAGCCTCCGAACACTCCTGAAAAATCTGCTTGAATTTGCCTCTTCTAAGCGAGATCATAGCAGTAGCAACAGAAAATAGGTGTTGTCTCTTTTTAACTTGAAGGCAACTTTATTTTTAAAAGCTCAGAAAGCTGTGAAAAGGCACTAAAGGCTGAGAGAACAGCAGTGTGAGACTGATGGAGGGTGGCAACTCCTAGTCCAGTACTCGATGAACACTGCATTAAGCTCCATAGCACAGCAATGCCAAGAACGTATCTAAGATTTTTCTGACAGTTCATGTCAAACTATGAAAAACCCACAACCCAAGAGGAAGTCATCAAGCTGCTATTAAAACCCCAGAGATCTTTTCCTTGCTAATGCATAATATTACATGCTCTGCCCAATTCATCATCACATATAACAGTTTGAGTTTCTTCAAAACCCTCCAGCATGAGTGCTCCTGAGAGAGCACTCCTGTCTCAATGGTGTCAAAATGGACTGCTTTCCACAGCTACGCATTTAGGAGCTGGGGGACTTGGGGGACACAGAAATAGGAAAAAATAAAAATTAAGTCATGTCATGCACTGGTACAAATCTGTAATATTGAGTGTGATCATAACATGCATATAAAATGTACCAATAAAACCAATTTTTTAAAAAATGTAGTTATGAAGATGTTTCACAGTTGGGCCAAAAGAAAAGTACATTTAAGATACATTTTTTTATTTGGAATTTGGTTTTATGATCAATTTGGTCAACAGAGTATTAAAAGGGAATTCGATGTACTCTCCCTTCCCACGTCCATCCCTCATCCTCACTGGGAGGTGATCAACATAATAAAATAGCATGTGCCCGCAAATAAAGCCCTTTCTCATTTTCTCAAATGCAAGTTCTTAATCTGCAGTTTTTGCCTTCATTGTCATTTTATTGATGTTCCTTCAAATATTTCTACCACAGGACGCACAGGCAGTAGGAAAAAGAAAAAAATCAACCCAGTCCTGGTATTCTAGTTGATTATAGCAGTAATCTGCTCAGACAGGGTGGCAGTCTCAATTCCTACCCCAGTCTATCTTGTGGATCACATGCGGGCTTCAACTCCTGGCTATATTCATTGCTATGAAAATGAAAACCTACTTTCACAGCTTCCACCCAAGTACAAGCTGACCTTGAAGACAGCAAGGCATCAATATCAGCATCAAAGACTGTTTATACAGCATTGGGTTCACCACATGTCCAAGGAAATTACAGCATAACGGTAGTGTAGCAGAAAGAACATGAGGATTTAGGAGCTAAAACTCCAGTCCTGTGCCCCTATTCAGCAGGCCAGAAAGACTTGGGCCAGCTGTGCAACTGTGCAACATTCCATGCTCAGCTTTCTCTACGATTATCAGGTGAATAATAATAACTGTCACATCACAAGAAACTATCAACATGAAATGTAATGACAGGTTACTATCTATGTGAAAAATACACCAGAAAAATGTTTATTTTAAATTAGCAGTGCAAAGCAGTTATAATGGCACTGATAATGTCATTGACAGGATTAATGGAGCATTCTACTCATTAGACTAAGCTTCTATAAGGGAGGACACAGCCCCGTGGGCTAGAAGGCTTCACTTCCATGAAGCAAAATAGGAAACAAGGTCTCTAAAATGCTCTTGATGTAGACATTCTCTTCAAACCCACACATCTCAGTTTAAAAACAGCTCGCCACAGAAACTCAGCAATGAAAGCAGGAGTCACATTACCTGTTAGGGCTCATGCTAAAAGCTTTGGAAACAAATTAACATTGACAAATCAATACATCTAACCTTGAGAAGTTTGTTTCTAATACACCTAACAATCTTTTAAGATTTTATAATTTTAATAGAATTCTGATTCAAAATTAAAGTATAAAGCCTTTGAATTGTTAAAAAAATTATCTCATTCTTATACAAAATAAGATCAGAAACAAAATTATTCAAAATTATTAAATTAAATTTAATAAACATTTTACTGTGGTAGGTTATTAAAAATATTACAGCAATTTTACTGCTTCATAGTCACCTAAAAAATGTGTTCAAAGAAGAAAATTCCACCACCACCAAGACTACTTCACCACTACAACTGAGGCTCAGAAGCTGTTTCTGTGGAGGTGGAGGATGCGTATGGAAAAAATGAGAATTAAGTTGTGTCATAGTGGTACAAATTCTCATTGCTGAGTGCAATCATGATGTGTATATATAATGTACCAATAAAGATATGTAAAAAAAAAACCTGACTCTTTGCTTGGACCTACAGATGTCCAGTGAGTAGCAAAAGGCAGAATAAAAGCTTGGCCTCTCTGCTTTCATTTTCCATGTCTCATCTGTCTCCTTAAACTTTGGGTCAGATTCCTGCTCAGTTCTGTGTGTGGATATGTTAATTATTCAGGAAGGGCTCCTCTAAAACCAGTAATCTAGCCCTTTTTAGGGTGAGGACAGCAAGAAAAGAGTAATTATTTCCAAGATTTTTAGGAACATTATAAGCAACAGATTATAAACTGCCAAGTTTAACACTGTCTTCTTCCAAACCACCTGAGTGATACCCAGACATCACTGTCCTAAATAATTTCATCTTGCTTTCCTGCCTGTTCTCTCACTAAGTCAATCCTATCCTGTAGCCACCAGGATCCTGGAACAACAAAACCTGATCTATAAATATCCTGTGGCAAGTAATGGAACTACTGTACAGTTTAAGCAGCAGCAAGTTTCTTACCCAGTATGGTCAATAGTGAGATATTGATCAAGACCTGAGACAGTAACCCAGACTTTTTGAGTATGCACACTTCTTGCATTCGTTTTTGTTTCCCTATAAAAAATTCTAAAGACAGGGCTGAGGATGCCCATCCTCCTGCTTCTTTCCAGCATGGCCATGTTGAATAATATGGCCTTTCCTGCTTTCATTGCCATGTGTCTCCTCTTTGGTCAACTGAGCCCAGTGACAAGCCAAGCTGGCACTGGTCTAAAACTCCAGAGGAATACTATTGAAGCTGAACTTGAAAGATGAGTTCTAGCTGAAAGTAGTCTTAGCAGTTACCCACTCAGCTCCTACCACTTTCCCATAACTTCTGACTTTCCTCTGGTACTGACAAGGTAAACAGTCATATTAAGTTTTATAACACCTGAGGAGTTATATGCTCCATAGACAACTATATTCTATAAGCAAAGTTTATGACACTCTGTCCCCATATGATCCATAAGATATTGTCTTCTTATGAGGTTAAATTATTAAACTGTCTGCCTTTGCCCTGTTCCAATAAATTCACCTTGTGCACCACTAGAAAGAGCCCCTCCCAACTAAATGTTTATAAGGAGAAACTTTTCTTTGTTCGGTGGCCTGGTCCTTTGGATATGAGTTTGGCTGGGTCAGGTGTACACCCAATGCATCCTTCTGATTCCCATTTGGTCTCTCTAGTCCTTTTAGAACGACGCTTCTGGTGACTATGAGGAGACTAGAGATGACAGAGATGCTGTCTCTTTTGCCTGTAGGTACGAGAAGGACCGAAGCCCCAGGAATCCTGAGACTGTTGGCATCACCGGGTGAAACTTCAGCTTAGAGAGGGCATCAATTCTCCTCTACCCCACCCCCTTGCCCCACTCTGCCAGTGCAAAAAGAACCTGTTGGGGTTTGGGATGGTTCTGGAATAACAGCATGCTAAAAGACCCCTGTGAGGTTTTGGAGCCCAGGTGGGGAACCCATCCTAATAGGGAGCCTGATCACCACTTAAGGTGTACCTAGGACTCCAATTCAGGGGGATCCAAGGAAACCTGTAACCCCAAGTTCGCATGTGATTCTAAAACAGCTGGCAGGACAGGCCATCAAAGTGACTTACAAAGGAGGGACACTAGGAAGCTAGACTACAGGGGAGTCAAACAAAACCCATTCGCAGGTTGGAAAAAACTGAAATGAGAAAAACACATGAGTACATGTAAATAAATGGAATAAAAACAGCTGGGAAAGTTCCAGAGAGCATGGAGCAAAACAGTGATAAAAACTCCCAGCTTTAAGAGCTCCAGCACCAGCACTGGTTCAGCATCACCAGCCTGACACTGCTGTAAAAGTCTGAAAGCCAAAACCACCCCAACCTGGGGCTTCAGAGTCAAAATTTAAAAAAACTATAACCAAGCTCTACGGGACATAAGGAGGTTTTATAAGAGAAATCAAATTTTAATTACTTGAAAAATGTATTCTGGGTTTTCAGTTTGAGTATATCTTTAATTGGGATGCTTAAAAACATTTCTTGTACACTGCAAATTCTTAAATTGTGATTATAGGGTTAATCTGCACTTCTCACTACTCTGTTGATTTAAGATAAGAACTCTAATTCAAGGTTACTGTTCTACTGGCAGCCAGTCAAATTTAAATTGTAACAATCTGAGAGCCAAAAAAGCCAGATACTTTAAAATCCAAGGGGCCATACCCAAATTTATTATGAATGTTTACAGAAAGTGAAACAGAGAAAAAAATATTAAGAAGGCTATAAGTATAAGGAATATATTTTTGATATGAAAGGATTTTTTTGAGATAAAGGTTTGTCTTGTTAAGAGAAATAATAACAAGACTGGAAAGCTTATGTATGTCAAGAAAGTGTGTGCAAATAATTTATCATGGAAATATTTATGTTTGTTTTTTGGTTTGATAAAAGCTCATGTTGTTCCCTCCAAAAGCTTACTGTTGCTCAAAAGACTCCAGAATATGTATGGGTGGTTATTAATTTAATAGAGTTTATAGAGTGTCGTCAAAACAAAAATACTCCAGAGTGATCTGCATTACAACAGAGTAGATCTGGGATCAGAAGTGTCACCAAAAAAAGCTTGAGAACTATAGAATGAAGCTGACCCCACCTCTAGAGGTTGAAAACTCTGTGAAACAGACTCCTTTGATGTAGGTTGGCTGACCAGCCACAGTTATCACTGATGGAATCAGTGGGCATGTGTACAGGTGGTTACTAGGGAAGGAAGATGAGCAGGGCATCCAGATTAGTTTTCTTGCATTGACTCAAGGTTAAATATAGTCCTGACTCCACTGGCCTGACCACAGCCCTGCTTAAAGACAAAGTATTAAACACTCATAAGCTGAGCCACGCACAAGACAAAAGAGAAGGATTGGTCTTACTAGAAAGCTCAACAACAACAAATATAAAAAGAGGCATGACGACAACAAAAATACCAGTTCTACAAGAGCAGCAAGAAGAGGAAAAAAATCTCTCCCCTAAAGGAAATGCTCTGATTTACCCTCCTGTTGTCAAGGCCAGACCACAGAAAGAATCAAATGACAATGAGCCCCAGACCCTGCCAAAGGAAAAAAGCCAGTCAACGCCTGGAGAAAAAGAGAAAGCTGAAACAGTCAAATAAGCTGTCTCAGATAGGACCAAACTAGGGCTCTACAATATGCCTCTCCAAGAAACTAAGGGACCCATCTACTATGATTCAGAAAGCCACATTCAAAGGGGACAATAGATCTCCTAAACTGAAAGCCTCACACTCCCTCCTATACGGAAACACTCCAGCCCCTCACAGATTTGATGCATCCAACCTGACCCAGTTGTAAACAGCTTCTCATGATGATGTTTAACACTGGGAAATGATGGAGAGTGACCCAAGCAGTCATCCACTGCCTAGAAAACAACCCCCTGAACGTGTGTTAAGTGCATAAGCATATACTCAGGGTCAGTTCCCAGAGGCTGACCAAACAATGCACAACAATTAGAACTCTTACAGAAGTATCAGGAGGCCCTCCTACAAGGTTTCAAAGAGGGCATAAAAAAGACAATAAATATAAGAAAACATCTCAGAAAACAAATGAAAGTCTCAGCCAGTTTTACAAGAGATTTTGTGAAGCATTCCAGTTCCATATCCCATTTGACTCTGAAGCCACTAGAACTCAATGCATGGTCAATATAGCCTTTGTGAAAAGGTCAGGCAGAAATGACAAGTTAGACAGTTTTGATGGCATGAATGTATCTCAGCTTTTAGAGGAAACTACCAAATCAGGGCAAGAAGCTACACAAGAGGCTGATAAGAGGCTCATAAAAAAACACAGCTCTTTTGGCACCAGTGCTTACAGGAAAACAGATAGAGGTCACCGAGAGGCAAAGACATGGATACAAACAGGGAAGGGCAAAAGGGAACCGAGATCTACCAGATGACCAAAGCTAGATTGGGAGCAATGTGCACAATGTATAAAATATGGCCCAGAAAATGATAACAGAGATAGATGATGATGAAAATTCCAAAGCTTATGAGCAGCCCAATGTAAAAAGCTGCTTATGGACTTTACTAAACCAGCTGGTGGCTATCAATATATGTTGATGCTTGCCTACACGTTCTCAAGATAGATTAAAGCCTTCTCCACCCAAACAAAAAGACACAAGAGATGGCCAAAGTACTGTTAAGAGACATCATCTCCAGATTCAGACTACTCCTGTTCTTAGGATCACACAACAGATCAGCACTCCTAGACAAGAAAGCCCAAGTGCTCAGAAAGATATTAAAGAAATGACACCACATTCTGCCCCATGGTCCTCTTCTGAGTCCAGTATACCCCCACCAAACAAAATGGACATTTCCCTTATAAGAGTTTGTTCAGCTCATCACCCCCAACCATAGGTCAAACTGAGGACAATCTTTATAAAATAAAAAACTGTCCCTGAGAAAACAAATATGGGTTTTGAAAATAGCCCCATCCTTAGCTGGGTACAAGATAAAATACCCACAAGCTTAACAAACCTAGTATACTCATTCAGAGACTTTTTTGGTTCAAAGAAATAAAATCCAAATCTAGGGCCCCTGTGGGATGGGCCACATTCTGGGATCCTGTCTATGCTAACTGCTGTTCAAGTTACGAGATCTGTGTCAGGATATCACCAGAGACAATTGCCTTGCTCTAGTCACTCCGGAAGCTGGCTAGTCCACAGGCGGCGGAAGCCTGAACAAACAGCAACTTTTCTCTGGTCACTCTGGAAACTGATCAGTCCACACACAGCATGAGCCTGAAGATCAACACAGAATCACAATGATAACTGAAGTTTCTCACCATCTTTGTCCTAACTGTTCCTTGCTTTTATCTCTACTTGTCAAGAATACTCAGTGGGGCACACTCCCTGAGAGACAGACAAAGCAGCACTCAACTGATAGTCTGAACAAAGTACCATCCTCTGCTCGAGGGGTGGTGCCAAACATCCCCATGTGACAAGAAAACCTGACAATAATAATGATAAACACAACGCCTCCAGTAAAACTGGCTATAGAAACATCAAAGGAAGGAATAAAACAGAAATTAGAAGAAAATTAGTTTTCCTAGCTGAAAGCAGTCTTAGCAGCTCCTCACTCAGGTTCCACCCCTTCCCTCTAACTACTGACCTCCCTTGGTACTGATAAGGTTAAAGGCCATATTAAGTTTTATAACCTCTGAGGAATGATATGCTCTGTAGACAATTATTTTCTGTAAACAAAGTTTATGACACTCTGTTCCCATATGATTCACAACACACTATCGTATTACAAGGTTAAATTATTAAACTGTCTTCCCTGTCTTCTTCCAATAAACTGACAGTATATCACTAGAAAGACCCCACTCCTTTCAACTAAATGTATAAAATCTTTTCCTTTGTTCAACGGCCCAGCACTTTGGGGATGGTTTGGCTGAATCAGGTGTAGACCTAATAAATTCTCCTGATCCCCAATTGGTCTCTCTTGTCCTTTTAGAATTCTGCAATATTACTACCAATTATAACATCAATATTACAAAAATAATCACTATTCCAGGCAAGTTTCAAGGTCAATCAAATAAATTCAAATACTTCTGCTTCCTGCAAAACAAAACAGAATGCAACCTAGTTTACTTTTCCAACACTTTTTTAAAGATACTTATCCTTCAGGGCCTGATGATATAACCCTTTAATCCCAGCACTCTAAGAAGAAACAGGAGGATTACAAATTTGAGCCCATCATAGGCAGCTTAGCAATTTAACAAGACTCCTATTTCAAAATAAAAAATAAAAATAGGGCTGAAGATGTACTGCAGTTAAGAAGGCATGAGTCCAATGCTTTAGTACTACAACTACAACAACAGTACTTATCAAAATTATTCCACAAAGCCCTTTCTATATTATGAAAAAAAAAAAAACAACAAAGTGATATTAAATTCAGGTTAAATTTATGAGAAATAAGAATCTTTTAAAAAATTTTATTAGTACTTGTTTGCATTACTCATGGGACCCAGAACATGTATATGACACATTTTTAATTTTTTTTATCTCTATTTCCTCCCCTTCATGTCATGGCTCTCTTCTCTTCTGCAAAAGATCTATTTTCCTGTTTTCTACTGACAAACAAATGAAAATATTTAATTGCTAAATTGATCCTTGCCAGTATTTAAGGGTTTTCTGTATAATGAATTTATATAATTATTTAGTCATATTTAGTAGGATTTGATGTTTGCCATAACTATTTCAGACAAGCATGAATGTTTATCATTCACATACATTTAGGATATTATTGATTAGATACAGATTTTAATTCATATGGATGACTTGAGCAACACTATAATACAAAATTACAAAACATTTAGGAAATATCTTTCCTTTTAAAATACAATTTGTATGTATCATGTTATCACAAAAAATATATAAATGAACTTATCCCCGCTGCTCAAATCAATAAAAATGATAACTGGTTTAAAAATGTTTTCTACATAAATATCACACCTTTGGTGGTATCAGCAGCCTTTCTTAAGGAAAAAAATTTAAATATATGCTAAAATTAGAAAATGAAAAAGACGGCTTAATTTTCAATATCAGAAAACTTAAAAGAAAAAAGTATGTCTGTGTAAGAAGAGAATAATGTTTATTTATAATTAGGATAGACTTTTTTTTTCCTTTTTTTTGAGACAGATTCTCACTTTGCAGTGACCCTAGACTAGCTATGTTGCCCAGGTGAGCCTCAAACTCACAGCAACTCTCCTGCCTCTGCTTCTTGAATGCTGGGATTACAGGTGTGAGCCACCACGTACCATGCACGGCACTGTGGTATATGGTACTGATTGCTAGTGGGTATGAATCAGCATGCCTGGTATTATTGTATGTGGCTACCAAGGATCAAACTCAGGACCTTGTGCTTGCAATGGCAGGCACCAGAACCACTGAGCTAAATCTCTGGCCCTAGGCCAGACTTTTTTATAAAAAAAATTACCACCATTACTAGAAGAATTTTCTAATGATACCAAGAATGAACCAAAACCACATTCACCTGCATGTTAGGTTTCCCTAGAAAGGGTCAGTGTTTCTAAAATGGTTTTTCCTTTTCCCCAAAATTATCTACTAACAAGAAAGTATGTTTCTTTATTAAAAAGCACCAACAGATGCATTTGAAATAAATGTTAAAAAAAAAGCTTTCAAAAATATTCTTTGTTTCTATTCTATTACCTTAAAACTCTCAGATTCTTCATAGAGTTTGGAGGCTGCCTTAACACAATGGACACTGTTTTACAAATGGGGTATTAGGCACATACTGTCTCCAAGACTGCCAGAGTTTTTCCATTTCCAGTTTAAAACTCTGCCGTAAACAGTATTAAGAAGAGTTCTGGCCAATTGTGTTTCAATACAAAATTGTCTGCCTAATTGACCTTGGTGACTAACGTGGTGAAATGGAAAATATTGATTAAATAACAACTTTCATTTCAGCATGCTATTCCATTATTCCCTTTCTTGCTTAAATTTCTACCTGGCTTGCACATTACTGCAAAGGCAGTTTGAATGTTTAAACTTCTATAAAAATGAATAACCCAAATCGTACTTCTGTCACCATGAAATTTCTTGCATGTTTTTACTGCAACAAAAATATCCTCCTTCTTCACTGGGCTTCCCTAAAAAAGAAGAAAAAAAAAATACATGTGTTTATGAGTCATTTTTTTCTGACTTTTAAACCCACGTTAGATCTTACAAACTCAAGAGTTCAAGTTAATCAATGTCAGGGATATCAAACTTATTTGATAAGCAAAGTTCCAAAGGAAAAAAAGTAACTGTAATTAGACTGACAGCATAATTTCTGGGCCGGCTTCCTAGTCCAGTATATTTAAGATGGTCCATCATGGTAACAAATCTCTTCAACTGTCTGAAAATGGGAAGAATAACCACCATAAGGATACTATTATGACCACAACTTATTAAGCACATAGTAGGTAACCAGTAAATGTTAGCTGCCTTTCCATTCTTTTTTCCAGCTAGTAAAGATTTTGACAAAAAGAAAGAAATAAGAGATGATTTAGTGAAAAAATAAGACATGACTCACTTTTCTGGGCCCAGCTTTACTTTGATGTTGAAAGTTATTTTTATGACCCCATTTTTGGCTATTCAAGTGTAAGCTAAGGATGTTCTGTCCTCTGCCAAAGGTAAGATTACTTCAAAAACCCGGAGAAAGGGTCACATAGAAGAAAGAAGCATGGAGAGGGGTTTGTCTACAATGCATCCCAGGCCTTCAACTGCTTCACAGGTGAGTGAGGATGGGGGAATGTTTTGCCCCCTTTACTACCTATTTTAGACCTATAAAAACATTCAGTAGTGACTCTTACATCATTTGGGGCTGCTTCAAAGTGACACCTAACCCCAGTTCTGTCATATTGCTCAAATGCTAAGAAGAGCACTAAAGAGCAGCAAGCAGTATGTTTGCAAGACTGGTTCCACCTTAGAAACTACAAATACCAGTTCAGTCCACTGTCATACTTTAGGGTGAGAGAGAGAGAGTGAGCGTGTGTGTGTGTGTGTGTGTGTGTGTGTGTGTGTGTGTGTGTGTTTTAAAATGCTGCACAGCACCTTCTGTGTGACTGACTTGAGAGCAACACACAGTTTCAAGTTTGGTGAATACATTTTCCCCTTATGAGAAAAAACTGTCAACAACCTAGTGAGTTTCAGACCCTCCAGCCCATCCTGAGGACCGAACCAGAACATGGGCCTCTTCAAGGCTGTCAGGACATGCCCCAGAACATGTTCTGGATAATTTCAGGTGAGATCAAAAGCAAGATCACCTGCTGAGATGGTAAAGATAATGGATCTGTGAGGAAGACTTAGGTATCCTAGAAAATGTCTAAAATTACCTTTCTAGGAAACAGAATAAAACTTCCAATCAATGTATGCTGTATCATTAACAAAATAAAATAAAATAAAATAATCCTGGGCACACCACAGTGAAAGGTCTGAGAAGGTGCCAGACACATCCTTGTCTGCCTTTCCTCTGAGCTATGTTTCACCCAGGAAGCATCTAATTTAACAATAGCAGTTGCTTTGGGAGTTGTGTTTGGCAGTCATTCTGTGTTCTACCTTCTTTTGCTCAGCATTCTCAATTCTAAAGAAAAGCTGTGCCTAAATGATTAAGATATTAACTGTAAGTAATCTTTCTTTAGATTCACAGAAGCCAAGATATTTGGTGACCCTTAGATAACATGAGAATGTGTGATATACCTCCTTATTCTTCAATTCTGTGCATCAACTTACCTAAAGCACATAAATTACTATGAAGTTTAAGGGGGTAGAAGGGTGGGTAGGGCTATAGGAAAAAATGAGCATTAAGTTGTGTCATATACTGGCACAAATTCTCACTGTTGAGTGCAATTATGATGTGTATATGTAATGTACCAATAAAGATTTCAATTTTTAAAAAATGAAGTATAGGAATTAACCCAGGTCAAGGTCGATTACAAAAAAATGACGGATGCTCTAGATGGCAGGACCCTGCTGAGGACTTAGTTTTCCTGCCCACTGTCCTCTGTTCCTTTCCCTCCTTGTAATAACCCATCTGGTGCCCTAAGCTCCCTGAGTGGGAATCTAAGGCAAAATGCCACCTACTTTCTTGGGATGCCAGCTTTTGAATAAACCTGGTTTCTTTCCCACCACTGCTTGGCTCCCAAGTATTGGCTTTCTAGTAGAGAGCAGCCAGGCATGGGTGTGGTAATGGTAACTTCTCTGTGTCTGCCTCTCTTCTCTGGTGGTAGATGAATACCAATACCATTTTCACATCTGGCCTAGGCAAAAGTTGCCTATTTGTTTTTTGTATGTAAAGTACTAGGACAATGTAATAGATAACATGCACATTTTCCTTTGGTCTGCAAGGGACTTTTTCTTTGGCTACTTACACAGAGTGGCAGAAAAGAATGGAATGTGGTGGCACAGTGGGAGTCCATAATTTCTGTACAGAACTCCGGCACAGGGGTGAGGGGAGGTCCTCCACCTTTGTCCCAGATGTACAGGGCAATCTAACAAGACAAGAGACCAGCGTGAGGAAGGAACTCAGCTAACACCACAGATGTACAACATAAATAGTACCTTCAGGGAGAGCAGAATACACCTTCTAGAAAGAGGGCTAGATTGAGCCATGGCAATTTGTGAATTTAACCAGATTTTTAAACTTAAAAATCATAATGTCAGGTACTTCAATCTGATCTTCTACAGCTAACAAACAGTTGATAATGAATCAACACTCTGAGCTCCAAAAAATTCCAAAGTGATGGTAAACCAGTTTGAATGTTCAGGAAAGAATATACTCTAAAACACTGCAGAGATAGATGTAAGGAAATAATATCAGAGCTCAGTTTTTCTACAGTACAGTAGTGAAATATTCTAAATGGCTGACTTGTTGAAAACATAAAAAAAAATGTTAGATAACATGTCTTTATACTTTTTTAGTGTATTGCCAACCTGATCCAAAAGTATGGAAGCTGTAAGGACAAAATTGTACAAATGAGAGCCTGAGGTAAAGGCCCCAAAGGTGGTTTTGCCAACAGGTGTCAGCTGACCTTTGAAAACACAAGTTTCTGGTGAGAGTGAAGAGAATGGGGCATAGAAGCCCCAAGATGAGGCAAAATAATTGCCCACATAAAGCTGGGTCATTGCAGCTACTTACACGAAGGGCAAAATTACCTCTAAACCACTTCTTACTTTCTATAACCAAAAGCTAAGCCTCCCGAGTTTGTAAGGCTTAAGAAAAAAAATATCCAGTGTACTAAAGTCTGTTTAGTACAACAATGCACTAAATCAGTACAATATACCTGCTAGCAGAAAGCAGAAACTAACATAAATCCTTATTCAGAGAAACCTAAAAGCTTAAGGTAGGCCTCAGACAACTGCCAAGATAAAGTCTGAGGAAAACAAGAGCGCCATGAGAAAACTTACAGGAAGTACTCAAAGAGCATAGAGAAAGGAGATGATGAATAGAACAAGATGGCACAACTTAGACCCAAAAGTCTTCAAGTGCTAGAATTAGCAACTATAGACTATAAATTACTATGTTTAGCATCTTTTTATAAAAGAAAAACTTTAAAACATGAGCAAATTTTAAAGAGATTATATGAAGCAGTAAATTTGAATAACTAAATATAACCCTTGAAACAAAGGATAGTTACCACAAAATATAATGGTTAGGATAAATAGCATATTTGACTTGGATGAATAAAAAAATGAGGGAACCAAAAATAAAGCCCCTCAACTTATCTAAAAGGTAATACAATGAGAAATCAAAATGCACTATATAAGAGGAAATCCATACTTTAGACATACATCTGAAATTCCTTTAGGTGATAAAGAACAGGAATGATAAAATAGCTCAAAAAACAATGGCTGAGACTTCTCAAAAAACTTGCTTAGCAATGTTACTACAGAGAGGACCAATGAATCAGGATAAGCGTTCACATTTAGGTATATCATACTAATACTGTAGAATATCAAAGTCAAGTCATATTAAATACAGACAGAAAATGACATATTACTTAAAAAGGAACCACAGTAATGTCTAAGGACTGATTTCATAACAATAAATCAGAAATCAGACTGCCTTACAAACATATCATTGTGCTGCACAAAAATGACAGGCAGTTGAGAATTGTACACATGATGGAACTAAGAAAAGAAGTGCGAACACGAGATTTCCAAAGAAGTATTTTAGTGAGAACTAAAAATGATCTCAAGAAGATCTAAAAATAAAGGTAAAATAGTTGCAAATATGCTAACAAACACATGGTGAAGATAATGGCAAGTTTAACTCCTTTAAGTAATGAAAATAAGGGGGAGGGAACGACCAGACAATAATGGCATATAAATTGAGAGAGAAATAATCAGTACTAAGTTATTCTAAAGCCCTTCAATTCTCTGAATATTAACTAGCCATTGTAAGCTTAAGAACTCACGTGAAATATTTTAAATAACCTATCAAGTACAGACAGATTCCGCTTTGAATATAGTAAAGGAAGAAAAATATGAACTAAAACTCAAAAAAGAGTAAGAAATTTTTAAAAAGAAAAAGAAGGAGCAGATAAAGTGATAGAAATCAATCCAAATATATTAGTAATCACAATCAGTGAAAAATATAAATTTGTTATCTGACTTTTAGACCATGATTAGCAAATGAAGAGGGGAAAATACATCTTGTTTTTAAAAAGACGCACTTAAAAATGAAGGTGCAAAAAATGTAAAAGATGAAAGATGATTATGAAGCCAAAGAAAACTAGTGTACAGATATTAATTTCAATAAAATACACAGAACATTTCTCTAGATGACAGATTTTCCAAAATATAATAATTCTAAACTAGCATAGTGCATCAGCATAGCCTCAAAGTACAGAAAGCAACATAGTTCCATAAGGAGTCCATCGTCAAATCTACCCTTACAGTGGAAGATTTCCACCTTGCCCCCTTAGTAACTCATATATACATCAACTCCCTCAAAAAAAAAAAATGCAATGGGGCTGGAGATTTAGCTCAGTGGTTCCGGTGCCTGCCTTGCAAGTGCAAGGGCCCAGGTTCGATCCCCAGTATCCACACACAATACTGGGTGTGGAGACTCACGCCCAGCAGCAATCAGTACCACATACCATAGTGCCGGGCGTGGTGGCTCACGCCTGTAATCCCAGTACTCGAAGACAGAGGCAGGAGGATTGCTGTGATGTGAGTTGGAGGCTGAGCTCAGGGCCACCCCAAACTACAAAGCAAGACCATGTCTCAAAAAACCTAAAAAAGTCAACGTTCAAAAATCAATAGCCTTCATATACACAAATAGTTGACCCACTGAGATAGAAATTGGAGAGTCAGTCCCTTTCACAATAGCACCCCAAAAAGTAAAATACCTAGAAATTAATCTAACAAAGGAGGTGAAAGACCTCTACTCTGAAAACTATAGCACTCTGAAAAAGGAGATAGAAGATGATATCAAAAAATGCAAAGACATATCTTGCTCCTGGGTAGGAAGAACCAATATTGTCAAAATGGCTATACTCCCAAAACTACTCTACACATTCAATGCAATCCCAATTGAAATCCCAACAGCATATTTCACAGATCTAGAGAAAAAAATCCAAACTTTCATCTGGAACCACAAAAGACCTAGAATAGCCAAAGCAATTCTAAGCAACAGGGACATGGTGGGGGGTATTACAACTCTGAACCTGAAACTATACTAGAAAGCCACTGTGATAAAAACTGCATCGGACTGGCAAAATAACAGACCCGAGGATCAATGGAGTAGACTAGAAGATCCAGAAACTACTCCAGATACACTGAGCCACTTCATCTTTGACAAAGGAGCCAAAAATCCTCGATGGAGGAAAGATAGCCTCTTTAACAAATAGTGCTGGAAAAACTGGGCTTTAACTTGCCAAAGACTAAAACTAGATCTAACTCTTTCACCATGTACCAAGCTAAAATCAAAGTGGATAAGAGATCTAAATATTAAAGCAGACACTCTAAACCTGTTGCAAAACAGGCTAGGTAAAACTCTTGAAGACATTGGCTTAGGGAAAGACTTCATGAACAAAACTTTTATAGCACAGGAATTGGTGGAAGAAGTCAACAAATGGGACCTCATTCTTTTAAAAAGCTTCTGCACAGCAAAGGAAACTACCAACAGAGCAAAAAGGCAACCAACAATGTGGGAAAAAATCTTTATCAGCTGTTCCTCAGACAAAGGGCTACTATCTAGAATATATAAAGAGCTCAAAAAAAATCAGCCCACCCAAGTTTAATGACCCAATTCAAAAATGGGCATCTGAAATGAACAGATATTTTTCAGAGGAAGAAGTAAGAGCAGCTAAGAAGCATATGAAGAAATGTTCAACATCATTAGTCATTCAAGAGATGCAGATGAAAACAACACTGAGATTTCATCTCACTCCACATAGAATGGCTGCCATTTCAGAATTAGCCAGCAGCAAATGTTGGCAAGGCTGCAGAGAACAAGGAACCCTTCTCCACTGTTGGTGGGACTGTAGACTTGTACAACCCCAGTAGAGAACAGTTTGGAGATTCCTCAAAAAGCTAAGATTGGAGGTCCCATTTGACCTGGCCATTGCCCTGCTAGGTATATACACACAAGAATTAAAAGACTATCACAGTGACATATGTGCACCCATGTTTATAGCAGCCCAATTTGTGATTGCTACATCTTGGAAACAACCCAAGTGTCCATCAACTGGAGACTGGATAAAAAAGCTGTGGTTTTTCTACAGAATGGAGTATTACTTTGACATAAAAAATGTAAGTCTGAATCATTTCTACTTAAATGGACATACCTTGAGGATATCCTCATAAGTGAAATAAATAGGGCACAGATAGGTACATATTGCATCTTTTCTCTGGTATGAGAAAATGAAGATGTAAATGAGTCCTAGAATTGTATGTTATATATTGTGAAATAGAAAATACTCAAAGTAAAATAGGGTGAAGGAGGAAAAATAATGATATTATAACAAAAATAAAAGGAAACAAATTTTATGTATATAGGGGGATGGTAGGGTGGGTAGGGCTATGGGAAAAAAATGAGA